>JAGVSP010000052.1:0-278110 GCA_022494985.1 Micrasema minimum | reverse complement strand
CCCCAAATTGACTTTTGTTCTACGAATTTTGTTTTGTTCTACGAATTGTTCGAATTAAAATATATTTATATATTTTCATTTAAGGCTCCGCCGTAAGCCAGCGTTAGAAAATTTAGGTGTTTTCAAAATGATATTCCGGATTTGTTGACAGCCACATAGGGCGAACACGAAATTCCGTCCAGCTTTGGGTCACGTCTCTTAAAACTATAAAAACACTATCGAAGGATCATGTTTTTCTTCATCCGTACTTCCTTATCTCCTTTTCGCTTACCTAAATGTGTTTGTCTCAACCCTCAGTACATGCTGGTGCGCACGCAAGACGGCGACGACGGCGTGGCGCTGGAGGCATGCGATGGGTGGCTGTCGCTGGGCGAGCAGGCCGTGTGCCGCGAGGCGCTGCAGCCGCACCTGGACCGCCTGCTGCCCGTGCTGGTGCGCGGGATGCGCTACTCGGAGATCGACATCATCCTGCTGAAGGGCGGCGTGGACGACGACGACGACACTGTGCCCGACCGTGACCAAGACATACGCCCGCGCTTCTACCGCCCCAAGCACAACAAGCAAGCTGGAGGTACATCCAATACTTACTTCCTCTTCTTTTACATATTGCACTTTTACAATGACAATGACCTCACTAAAAAAATCTTGAAATGAAATATCACTATAAAACAACTAAAAATAATACCACTGCAGTAATCCGACAATGTCGGATCTAAATTTTGTCATTTTTTACTAGAAGTCTTATAACAACAATATCTCTAACATCGCAAAGTTTTAAATCTCAAATACTTTTTTGAATACTTAAAATGAATTATTATAATTTTAATTTTTCAGAAGGAAAAACATAGAAATTTTATTCATTTTTAAAACCGTATTCGGCCATACTGTAAAGTAGTGTTTTTTATTTCCAACATTATTAACTGCTGCAGTCGACATTATCCATCATTCTGTACATTAGTCAGTAGCAACATTATTCATTCATTTTATAGGAGGAGAAGGTGGGGATGACTCAGATTCTGACTCTGAAGGCGGTATGGAGGATGAGGGAGCTCTGACAGACTGGAACTTGAGGAATGCTCGGCAGCAGCTCTGGATGTTTTAGCCAATGTATTCCGGAACGACCTGCTTCCGGTTCTATTCCCAATATTAAAGGACACACTGTTCCACGAAGAGGGATTTATAAAGGTATGAATACATAGGTTGCCTTTATGTTTCGGGATTGGACAATCCTAATGTTGCAAACTGACAACTGACAGCTCTATCGTAAAGTTTGACATTTTTGATGTTATGTGTATTGGGAATGTTTTGAGAAACGCGCGCTTTTTGTGTTGTTTACAATTACCTCAAAGATTCATCTCCGCGAAAATTGAAATTAAATCGTGAACATTTTCGTGCTATTATTTTTTACAACTTTCGCAACTTGATTAACTCAGCAACAGTGCATCGATCAACTTAATACAACTTTTGACAATAAAGCTCCATCAAGGACCAGTGTTTATCGATGGTATGGCGAATTCACTTGAGGTCGTAGTTTACTCCAAGACGAACTTCGTGAAGGTCGTCCAAAATCAGCTGTTGTTTCTGGAAAACATTGATGCTGTGCGCGAATTAAGGGTTTGCAAGATCGTCATGTGACATATCGTGAGATTGAGACAACTTTAGGCATTAGTGGGACAGCATACATTTGATATTGCACAAACATTTGACTGTCAAAAAAAATTGTTCGCGTTGGATCCCACAAAATTTGTCAATCGCTCAGAAACAGGCTCGTGTCGATTGGTCGAAAGAAATCCTCAAAAAATACGATTGCGGTGCTTCGAAACACGTCTATGACATTGTGACAGGTGACGAATCGTGGATCCACACGTATGAGCCCGAAAGTAAACAGCAGTGAACTGTATGGGTGTTTCAAAATGAGCCAAACCCAACAAAAGTTGTTTGCGAACGAAGCACTTCCAAGCAAATGGTGGCCTGTTTTTTTCGGAAAAACTGGACATATCGCAACCATACCTCTAAAGCAATGCAGAACAGTCAATTCTGAGTGGTACACAACCGTTTGTTTGCCAGTTGTCTTCCAAGAAATCAGAAAAACCAACCCCCAAGGCGGATCACTCTTCACCACGACAATGCGAGCTCTCACACTTCGGCTCAAACAACTGCATATTTGAGCACTCAAAACATCGATCTGATGGGTCATCCACCGTATAGTCCTGACTTGGCACCTAATGACTTTTTTTACTCCCGAACGTAAAAAATATACTGAGAGGTCAACGTTTTTCGACACCTGAAGACGCGGTTGATGCGTTCAGAACGCATGTTTTGGAGATACTCAATCAGAGTGGCAAAAGTGCTTTGACAATTGGTTCAAACGCATGTAAAGTGTATAGATCTTCAGGGGGAGTATTTTTAAAAACAATAAAGCGATTTTTGATGATTAATATTTGTTTTTGTTCTTTAATCCCGAAACATAAAAGGCAACTCTCGTATTAACAATTTGAATGTGTACAAATACTGAGGAAATTAGTTGTAAATCTTTCATGCGTTATTCTATAATAATACTTGAATTAATTGCTTTTCTCAGTAAAAGTATATGTATTTGCATAATAATAAGGAATTACTGTTATATCCTGGCCACTTTTTTCATGCTATAATAGCACCCTCACTTGCCATATGATGTTGGTCGGGGTATAATATATAAATATAAATATTGTTTACTTTGTGACTCTTTTGAAAGTGGCCCAGAAATAAAGGATTGGTTTGCAGGAGAGCGCCATCCTGGTGCTGGGCGCCGTGGCGGAGGGCTGCCTGACGGGCATGATGCCGCACCTGGCTGAGCTGGTGCCCTACCTGGTGGGCCGCCTGTCCGACAGCAAGGCCCTGGTGCGCGCCATCACCTGCTGGACCCTGTCCCGCTACTCGCACTGGGTGGTCAGCCAGCCGCACGATGCCTTCCTCAAGCCGCTGCTCACCGAGCTCCTGAAGCGCATCCTGGACGGCAACAAGCGCGTCCAGGAGGCCGCCTGCTCCGCCTTCGCCACTCTGGAGGAGGAGGCTTGTACGGAGCTGGTCCCCTACCTCAGCTACATCCTGGAGACCCTGGTGTTCGCCTTCTCCAAGTACCAGCACAAAAACCTGCTCATCCTGTACGATGCCATCGGCACCCTGGCCGACTCTGTTGGGCACCACCTCAACAAACCCGAGTTCATCGAGCTGCTCATGCCGCCCCTCATACAGAAATGGAATGTACTCAAGGATGAAGATAAGGATCTGTTCCCACTGCTCGAGGTAATTTTACCATTTGAAACAGCGTGAATTTAATTTCTTTTAATAATTTAGAAACCTCAATTTAATCTAGTTTCCTGAATTTTTTCTTCATATTGATCATATTGTAGATTCAAAATATTTCAACACGCGTTTCCTGAATTTCACCCAATCGTTGAAATCTCGGGGCATGACGTGAATAATATACGTAATTTACCTTTCTGATTAACTTTTGTTAGCGAAGTATTAAATTTTAAGGAGTTGTTTAATTTGTACAGTGTCTGTCAAGTGTCGCTACGGCCCTACAAGCCGGATTCCTGCCGTACTGCGAGCCCGTATTCAGGAGGTGTGTCTCCCTGATAGAACAGACCCTCAGCCAACACATTGTGAGTTCTTTGTTTCTAACACATGTATTTCCAAATATAATTCCGCCGTCAAATCAATTTGTCACTAACATTCGCACATCCCACTAACCTACTAACAAACTAATAATCTGATCTACAAACTAAAATCAGTGATTATGACTAATTGAAGTAAGGAGACAGTAATTAATTATGTATTTTTTTCTTGCCTACTAACTGGGTCATATTCCCCATACTATTCTAATATTCAAACCTTAATAAATCCGTAAACATTTTGTATCTTTTTGACTGCAGATAATATCTACACTGTTATCATTGAGTATTATTACTTTTTATTATTGTTTGCAGAAGCATTTTGAGCTGATAAGGAATTATATTAGACTGGCCAAAAAAATTGTTGATATTAAATTCTCATGTCATAGTCATGTAACATCATAACCTCTGCATATTTTTTAAAGCAAGGTGTAATAACGATGCTTGTTGTTACAAAAATACCATTTCATGGAAATATAATTTGTCGGTATGTTTTTAGGAAAATAATAAATATGATTTTTTTTGTCAGATGTCCACTTGGCATAGTTCTAAAACAGCATTTATAAGTTTATAGTCGAAAGTCCTGGGAAAATTTTAAAAAATACCTTTAAACCTCATGAAATAAAGTTAAAGGTTTTCAATACACATATATCTTTTGGAAATTGGTATCAAATTATGAAGTTAGTATTAGGGATTAACATGATTATGCACTAAAGAGAGCTATCTAGGAATGAAGCACAGATTAAAGCTTCCCTTCCTTTATGTGCCGAATGAATATATTATGGAAACAACATTCTTGGCCAGCCTTTAGATTTGGTGTTGTGATAGTTTAGAATAATTTGTCAATAAGAGCTGATTGTACGGAAGTAGGAGTGTGTGTGTGCGCAGGCAAACAGCCAGAGTCCCGAACAGTTCGAGGCCCCCGACAAGGACTTCATGATCGTGGCGCTCGACCTCCTGAGCGGGCTGGCCGAGGGGCTGGACGGCCACATCGACCACCTCGTGCTGCACTCCAACCTCATGCAGCTGCTGTACCAGTGCATGCAGGACCCCATGCCGGAGGTGAGTACCGCTCCTTGTACCGGGCAGCCCCCGCCAGCCGCCGCCACTACATCCTCTCTTCCCGCAGGTCCGCCAGTCGTCCTTCGCTCTCCTGGGCGACCTGACCAAGGCGTGCTTCCAACACGTCCACCCCAACATCGCCGACTTCCTGCCCATCCTCGGCCAGAACCTCAACCCTGAGTTCATATCCGTGTGCAATAATGCTACCTGGGCCATCGGGGAAATTAGCATCAAATTAGGTACATTATTATTATTACTTATTCTTGTCTCAACTCAACGACCAAATAATATAATGTTTAAAAAAACAATTTAAGTAAAGATTGATGTCTTCTATTGCTCAGTTTTTATTGGGACTGGTACTTTTATTTTATTTTGAAACTGATGTCTGCATGGAGAATAGAGTTGTGGAACTCGTCTTTGCGGATGCTGAGATCTTTTAGTCAATTTATTCTTTATTTTTGACATTGACCCTTGCAGAAGCGGGAGCGGAGCTCCGTTACGACCGTAATGTAGAGTAACCGGTCCCAATAAACAGAAATATGCTTACCAACAACTTTAAATGTATATTTATATCCTAATTATTTTATTATAAAAATAAATAAATTTAGGATGAAACCTTTTCTCTTTCTCAACTTTTCTATTTGATCAGTTGCAGTTATTTAATATTTTGTTTATAATTGTTTAATAAATGTTGAGAATGAAAGGTGGTGCAGCAGAATGTGATAGATGAATATGTTGGCTTTCTGTTCCAGGAGGTGATATGACCACCTATATTCCTTTGGTCCTCAGTCAACTCATAGAGATTATCAATAGGCCCAATACCCCTAAAACATTACTAGAAAATACAGGTACGAGACAACATACTAATATTTAATACAATAAAGTCCTATTGATATACATATACTTAATGATATAATATGTTGCTATATGAAGGTAAACACAAATGAATGCAATAAGGCAGAGAATGTATTCCAATAAGAAAAAGTAGTATAATCTCATGACCAACATAACCCCCCTTCCCAGTGGATGTGGTTCCCATACCTGAAGCACTTATCTACCTGTTTATTGTTTGGCAGTACACCTTGGTTTACATTTCAAATCTCATTTCCAGTACATAACATACTCATTTCTTTATTTATTTATTTCTGTAATTATGATTATTTCATTTACAGGTTTTTATATAAATACATAGTGGACATGTTCGATGCTAGTCGATAATGAATTGTGCTAATTAATTTTCTGTAATTTTTGTGTTCATCAGATTATGTTTTCGCTATTATCAACTTGTATATACATAATATTCAGCACCGACTGTCGACATATATTCCCGAGCCTTTATTGACTGGAGATAGACGTCGGGATTATGTGTCGCGCTGACGTGGCGGGGAGTCGTGTTAACAATAAGACCTCTACTGTAAACAGCATTGTCGACTTAGTTTGGAATATCTGGTGGTAGTTCCGCCTCCCCGCTGCCCTCACTTCCACTTTTGGTTACTCATTACATATTGATATGATTTACTTGGTTGTTTATTTGTTTTTGTTCTCGGTTTGTTGGCTGGTTTGTGGCGTGGTTTGTAGCGATAACTATTGGTCGGCTAGGTTATGTGTGCCCCCACGACGTGGCGCCCGTGTTGCAACAGTTTGTCCGCCAGTGGTCTGTAGTCCTTATATTTACATTATTATTTTATTGCTAATTTATTTTTATTGTATATTCATTTGCACCGAGGGCTGATTTCTTTTTATTGCTTGCCTTCTTCTATCGGAGGACGGTAACCATTATTGGAAGGCCCGTTTACATTTGCCTTCTTTTTATCCAATCAGTTCTTTTCTGAAACAATCAGGCCTCGGTGTGGTTCTGGTTTGTTCTATGTAAACGAACATTTAATGCCTAATAGTTGTATTTGTTTAATTTAACTAAACATATATTTTTTGCAATATGCAGTAAAAACTTGTTAGTTTTAAACACAGGATTTTTTTTTTATTATTATAAGAGTCTAACCAATAATTGACAATATTGACAGTTTTTCAGTAATATTATCCAATACAAATATAGCTTAAAATCCCTCGATGTAATGATTGAACTCTTAGACCGCAGTACTCTGTTCATCCATGGTTCTTGTATTGTACAGGGACAGGGTCCAACAGAAATATGTACTCTTTTAAAAAGGTTAATAAAGGGAATGGGATGTCACCTTGTTGTTTGAGAAATTTCTTCTTTTTGTTGAGTTGAACTGAAATTGGACACCCATAGTGGTCGCAGTTATGTCGACCAGACCAAAATTAAAACGAAATTGCAACTGTGTCACTAACAGAATAATCATTTTCAATATGTGTTTCAATAGCGAATACACAATGCTAGCCAATCCAGGCCTTGAGAGCAACTAAAATTACAAGTCATTGACTACAAAATGGTATCCTAAAACCAAGCCCTACAACTACTAGCGCTCCACTAGTAGCAGTTGGAAATTGGATAGGTATTTCTGCTAAACCCTGAGTAGGTAGTTGTTGGTCAAATTATGTTTATGTGTGTTTTATTTAAATGGTATGAATTAAGATAAATAACACAATGTTCAGCTCTGCATGAGCAATATTATATTATCTCATAATGAGTGCATAATATTATTCTTGATGTGAAGAGTGCTGCAATATAAGGGTCGTAACTATTAGTTCAACAATAATATCGATATTACATAGGTACATGATGATCAAAATGAATTTTAGTTGTCCATATTAGTAAAGGTATTACTACTAACTATCTAATTTTTAATGAACTAGTTTTTACTGTATTATCATTAACATAAAGTTTCCTTTTATCTAAATTAGTATATTTTTTGTTAAGAATGACTATTACCTTTATATTGTGTTTATTGGATTGTTATTTAACATTCAGTTGGGCATTATTATTACTTATTACTCATAATATTGGTTCTTTAAAGCTTTCTGTGTGGAAACCCGAGATTTGAGTTGTATTTTCTGTTTCTATTTGTTGACAACACCCACCGTAGCACTTCCCACTAATAACACACTCCATCTCCCCAATCCAAACACCACTGTTATCTAATATTGCTAGACGGAGGGAATGTGGGTGTGTGGGTGTGGAGAGAAGGTCAGGAGACTTGATTCTGGGGCTTCCAGGTGTATGTCACTGCGCAACATTCGGGACAACGAGGAGAAGGACTCTGCCTTCAGGGGGATGTGTCAGATGATCACCGTCAATCCAGCCGGAGTGGTTCCTGACTTTGTCTACTTTTGTGATGCGGTAGCTTCGTGGGTTCATCTCAAGGACGATCTACGCGAAATGTTCAGCAAGGTAGTAACCTTATTTCTGTACTATAATCATTCAAGATATCACACACTTCAATACTTAACTGCACTAGGTACCTCTAAATAGTAACTTTTAGCTTTACTTCGGTACTGTTTCATTAAAACTGGATATTATATCAAATGTGGCAGTGGGTGTGAGTTGTAACATGGTATTCTCATATGTTTGGGTAATCCTCACTGTTCCCTATAGAAGCTAATGTTCCATGTTCTATGTCGGGCAGATCTTGCACAGCTTCATGGTGCAAGTGGGAAGAAAACTGGAAGAGATTCAGTGACCAGTTCCCCCAGCAACTCAGCTTGCGACTGCGAGACACATATGGAATCTAAGGATCTACTGGTAAGGTTTTATATTATGGAACATAATGTAATATGTAATACTTATGTTATTGCTTAATTTTTTTTTTGACAAAATATATGCAAAGTCATTGAACAGTGTGCCAAGGGGTGTATAAGAAAAAGGACTGATTAATTTTTGTTTTATGACAACTTTTGACTATGATGTGAGTCACCCATTACCGAAGTTTATCTTTAGATAAAAAATTGTATTTAATTAAAACACAAAGAGTACCGTTTTTTTTTTGTCTTCGTCGCGTTTGTCTTTTTCATAAAATTAAAAAAAAATCTTCTTATATATACTCAAAAATAGGTACGCAAAATCACAAATGATAGAAGATACTTTGTAGAATAATTAAGGATAATATTATAAAGTAATTTGGGATGAAAAACAAATTTTCTGAAAGAAAGTTTATTGACAAATCTTTCATCCAGTTTCCAAAGTATCTTCTATCATTGTGTGAAATCTATATTAACCTTAATGACCCCCTCCCCCCTTTCTACCTGTAAAATAGAGTATATAAGAAGATTGTTTGTGAATATGTTTTGAAAATGTCCTTAAAACAAAACGACAAAAGTGTTTTTAATAAAAAACCTGTGTAAGAACTCTTTGTGTTTTAATTAAATACAATTTTTTACCTAAATAAAAATGGAGTTCTACGAACTTCAAGAAGTTTATCTTGTCCTGTCTTTATGAAAAATTCACTTAATAGGTACGCAAAATCCGAAACTGTTTTTATAATGACTGAAAAATACCATCCAGTACCAAACCACCATAAAGGGATTTTGTGAATATCTCAAAACAAAGCAAAATGGTCAAGATTAACTTTGAAAATGGGCGACTCAAGTGTTTTTACTTGTAAATAATTGGACTAAAGAAATAAAATATTTCAGATGACAGTGCTGGATACATCCTGCGATGCCACCATATTGCCACCCATTATAGACCTTACCTCGGATAGAAATATAAAGACTTGGCTGTAGGTAGGGATAACTCGGCACTGTCCGGCTTGTTGGTGACTTCTTGTTATGGATATACACATATTACGTAATGCTGCTGTTGTATCATTTATTGGGCTCAAAGATTGAGGTTTCATTTAAGGTTTTCTTTTAAAAAAAACTTTTCTACAACTAATAAATACATTGAGATTTTTTACTGCTCTGCCAGACAATGTTTTAAACTTTTTTGTAAATCTAACATGGATTAGTTTTGTGATACAAATATTATGTACCACATAATATATGACGACTGAACGGAAGAAATATGCTAGTAAATTTTGATGTGAACTTAAGTTAAATATGCCAATTTGTTCATTTTAACTGTACGCACTGTTATGTTATTCAATAAACATTATCTGTCATTGATAAAGTGGTATGGAGTTTTCAATTGGGGGAGAAAAAAAACAAATCGTGAAAATAAATAAGTTAAAAACGAGGAAAAACGCAGAAATCAATGATATTTTATTGATTCAATCAATTCGTCACCGGTAGTGGATAAATCAGCTATTTTTTATATTTACCTATTATCTTTTATTGACTATGCATGTTTCTTCCGCCCAGTTTTTACATGAAGCTGAGGGCCAAAGAGACTAGCGGTTTTAAAAAAAAAAATTGCAGGGTTCGTGGTTAAATGCCTCTTAAATAATTCTATATTTTTTAAAACTACTTAAATAATAAAAATACAGTTGATGCAATGGTGTAATAATTTATAAGCTTAAGACTGCCGTCCTGTGACTAATTTTTTGATGTGCAAAAAAGGTGGGAAATGTTGTGTTTGGAATCTATGAGAACTGACTTTTTTGTCACACCCGGCCAACAGTTCAACAAAAAATTTCTCTGCTTCTAGATACAACATTTTTCACCTCCAATGTTCATTGTGAAAAAAAGGATTTTTTACACAACAGCCTTTTAGACATAGGACGGCAGAAGTGTAGCCATGCTTTCCTCAAGAGACTAATATTTCAAGTTAGTTCTAGAACAAAATATTAAAATGTCATTTAAGTTCCGCTGGCGCTCAGAACATCATTGTACAAGTCAAGTTTTATAGTAGAAAATTACTTTGTCTAAAGTTGATTCAATAAAAATGCTTAAATTCTTCAACTAGTAAGACTATCATTGTGATTTACTGTGATTTTTCAAACGGATAATCATCTTTTGTGGATGTTAATGTTCATTTAACCTTTTCCAACCTCCTTTCATGAGGTTTATATTTTGATATATAATTACTTGCTAATAACGGGTAAAATTTACTTAAAATTGCAATGATTTTATTTTAAGTATAGATTCTAAATTGCTTCAATTTGATGCATTTTAGAAGAAAATAAATAAACTCGTTACTGAATGAATGCATATAGGTACTTGGCAAATGCACAAAATCTACACGTTTTCATTATACTACTGCTATTTAAACTATGTTTAGCATTGTGTTGTGATAGTCGCTTATTTCCAAATTCTTTAGGAAGTTAAACACTAGTTTCTTTCTGCCTACTACATAATATTATGTGCTGTCAAATTAGAAGAAATGTTTTTACCTATTGTTTTTTCCACAAAACTAGTGAAAGCCTATTTCTTCATTACATTATTAATATAGTACGATGATCTCAACTGTCAACAATCTGATGTTGGGAATGTTTTCTCTCGGTACATGGTACAGCGAGCATACATCGCAACTTACAATAATATAGCAGCACCATCTCTGCAAGGCTCTAACTATATCCCCTAATTTACACTTTCAAATGTTATTTTACAGTATTTATTTTTCTACGCAACTATTATAAAGTAATAATTCGAAAGGTTCATGATACTTTTCAAATAAACTACCAAAAAATATAAATGTATTAAATGAACTAATATGATTTTCAGCTATGAGGTGCGATGTATGCTCAGGTCAGTACTAAAATATTAGAGTGACTTTGTAAACAGGGTTATACACTTGGGTTTTTAAACTAGGAAATAAATTGTGCATATTGTTTTTGCATCTTTAATAATTTTTGTTATTTTGTATCGGTGATATTTTGTATAATCCATATTGTAGTTTCCTCTGTGTAACCCCGAGTCAGAATCGGGCTCTAGGGGATACGCTCATATTATATTATGCATATGTAAAGAATTTATTCATGTATTATATTATATTTTTAAAATATTGTACATCCAAAAAATGGTTTCTCATTCATCACTAATTCTTAAAATATTACATAAAGTGGGTAAATGGAATTAAAAACATGTTAAGTATGTAATTATAAATGGCTCGAATGAGGAACAATTAAATAGAGCGATGTACAGATATTCTGTTAGGAATGACAAGCACAAGCCTGTATAAGGAACCTCCACAAGCCTGTAGGATGGAAGTATTGTGGCTTCTCTATTGTGCTTGTCTAACTGTTCAATCACTAGGTAATAAGATCATCTGGCCGAGTGTAGCCACTATTCTGTACAGTCTCACTAACTACTTCCATAAATAACCATGCTACCAGAATGTTATTCTTTATCAGCTGCATCTGACTTTCCTTACAAGCCCATGAAAAAACCGCAGTACAAATAGAAATTACACTTTTAGTTATTATATAACATCGCGAAAGTATTGTATATCATCCGACTGTTTTTGTGAATATTTTATTAAACATATGTAAATTACTTTAATCACAACATGTATTATAAATTTTCCAAGCATTTTGTGCTTCATTTATGGGCAATTAATTCCTTTGGCACACCAAAAGCAACATTTAGATTTAAAAATGCTGTATAATAGTGAATATGGTATTGTTAAGGAGAAGTAACGTGGCGCGTTGGAGAAGAGAGGTAGTGTAGTCCCCCCCCCCCCCCGTCCTGCCTGGCAGAGACTTCTGGCCCCCTGTCCCGTGGGTGTGTAGCGTGTGTGGATGAAGGAAGACTCGCGATAGTGGACGGTCGCGAGCCCCGAGGCTCCCGTCCCAACTACTCCCTCGCTGCTAGATTTATCTTGTTTCATGGAAATCTTTATTTGTACGGTTAACTAAATCCCTCGTTTTCTATTAGTCCCCCTTTGAAAATAAAATGTATATTTTTTTAAGCGGAAACTTTTACTTAACGGAGTCGTAGTCTTTTATTATTTATGTTAAGTGTTGATAGATTTTATTGAATCGATTTTCTAAGATACTTTTAATAGTAATTTTTCTAAAAAAGAATACAATCGTGATAATAGATTTTAATTAATCGAATATTGTAATCGTAATGTAATAGTTCGTCGCGGTAAAAATTCTATAGAGTCAAGTCTGAAGATATTATATCGTTTATATATATTATTATATTGGTACCTGTCGGCGTGTGTCAGCGAAACCGGTGCACGAGCGCCCGTATGCGCCGTGTACGCCAATGTATTTACGTATGTATATGTTATTTATTTAATTATAGGGTCGTGTATGCGTGAGCGAATGTGTGTGTGTGTGTGTGTGAGTGTCGCTGTAAGCAGTGCCCCTTACAGAAGTCTCGTTCCCCCCAACCACTCCATTCCTGTGATGAGCCCGGACAGGCGCCGGCCGCCACCCGCAGCCATAGACGCCTCACATTCCAACTGAACTATTCCATTCTGCTCGGTGTCTGCCCGACTGCCCACTGTGGTGGCGCCACTGTGCGCCCGTCCGACGCTCTATTCCTTTCTGAATTAAACTTACTTTAGTGACGATGGAGACTTGAGGATTTTAAATGTTAGAATATGTCTTGCGATTATTTGTTGTGCATTATGGAAACAACCTTGTCTCGTAGCTTTACTCGTCTGTCAAATTTTAATATGTATAACCGACGGTATTTATGGGATGAAGTTAGCTTGTGTGATCAAAATTATGCTGAAACTTTATATCCGTCGGAATGTCTTCAAAATGTTCTGTATTGCTTTTCATTACAATTTTGGAGCTTGTACTTCTGATAATAAATTTATCATAATATTTCAGTGAACACGCTTGATAATCATGTATGGGAAGGGTCATATTATTAAATTAATATTATTAAACATGATTTGTAATCACTTTCCCGGAACGTTCTGAACCTTTGCTATGTAAGGTTTTAGTAACTTCACTTGCCAACTAATATTGATTGCCCCTTGTTAATTAGTCATAAGAATTCAATATTATCGACTGAAAATGAAAAGACATTACACATTCTTTAATTGTGTCGCAAAATTTTCAAATTGCATTATGAGGGTGAATATTATAATGTTACATTACGCTGTTGGCTGAGAAGTATAATGTAATATTGATCTATGTGAAATAAATTGAGTTATAAGAAGTAGTTTAGTAATTGTTTCATCAATTATAAAATTTTATTAAACCCTTTATTTCAGTTGATTTATTGTTATGTATTTTGATTTATCGAGGATTAGATTCTTTCAAGTACCTATGATTTTTTTTTTTTAAGTATAATGATTTTTTTCACTTTCACCTTCCCATATTTGATTATGTTGATCCCACTTCTGATATTGGTTTAATATAAGTACTTTGTTTTGAATTCTGGTATTTTGAAATGTAAATCTTTTTGGCACCAAGACACCTTTCCTATGTTTTCCTTGAACCTGAAGTTTTAAAGTTCCTGACCACGCCCTGCCAATGTGGGTATTCTATTAGTATACTATTATTTTAACAGTTTGTATCACACTATTGGCTAATCAATGTAAAATCCGATATGTTGTTAACTAAATATTTTTAACAGATCATAGCATTACAAATAATAAAACCAATTCATTTTGTTCTTATTGTGAGACTTTTATTATAAACTTCCCCTTTTCCCTATATTGTCGTAAAAGATTGCTCTCGGTTTGATGACTGAAAACACAAATTATTACAGAAGCTCTGTATTCTCAGTGCAAAAGAAAACTAATATAGATTTCTATGATAAGCAAATTAATAATAATGCATAGGCTAAATCAGTATTCTATGCAAAGTATTACATATCATATTCCCATATGGATTTTGTGCCATCAAAACCGAATGGGATTTTTTAAAGTACCTGGGCGGCGCCGCTGCCATAAATATTAGCAAATACCCAGCTTATTCCTCATTAGGAACAGTTTGTGATATTTGATGCGTTGCTGGTGATATTTCAGAATGCACTCTTTTTTAAGGGTATTATTAACCATAAATACATATGCTGCCGACTTCCTGGACGACCTGCAAAAAGATGGAGGGACAGTTGGGAGTCGATATCCCAAGAGGCAGCATTGAATGAGAATGATACAGACCCTAAGGTCTATCTTAAGAAGAAGAAAAACAAATACATATGGCTTGAGCAATATTTATTTATTCATTTGTACATCAATGTTGCAGTTTAGAATTATTATACATATTTCAGTTCTTTAGGTATAACCCCACAGTGGAACTGAAATATTAAAAAAAAAAAAAAAAGCAATATTTGAAAAATATAATAAATAGGTAACATTATATTTTTGTTATTATAGTGATTCCTCCAAGTTACATGATTAAAATAAGTAGATAATATACTGAAAATAAAACATTTTCAATGAATAAAGAAAACTAAAAAGTAGTTTCCGAGGCGCTTGTTTCAGTGTTTATAATCATGTGGTTTGTTTTTACAGTGTGGGGTGATTAACCCTACCTCCATCACCAGAACCAAATTCTACGAATAAAGGTAAATGTACAATATTATCTTCATTATACAAATATACATGGAGTAACAAAACTCGTAGTACATCCCGAAAACTGGTGAATCTACATCATATTGGGAGTCAAATTATTGTCTAATACCAAAAAAAAACTAGCATAAATATCCTTAGAACCGTAGATTAAGTAAAATTACATGAATTCTTATTAAAATTCGGTTTTTGCTTTTGTTTTCTTTATGGATAGTATTAATTTGACTAAATAAATGATATCTGGTAACAATTTGTAGTAATTTCTCTAAAAAATTTAACTTACTCAGTTTTTTCAAAAACAAAAGGGTCAAATAAAAAATAATTATTCTGCAAAATGACTCCAAACATGACCAGGATTTACTGGTTTCTCGCTTGTACATCAAGTTTTGTTGCAGGGTGTATTTCATCCACAAATTTACAAATAGTAAAGCAATACTCAGCTTTTTAGCTTATTTGGTAGACCTGTACTATAAATTATATGTAACATTATGTACACACATTAAATAAAAAAATATCTGCTTTTATATGTACTTAACAAACACAGTGCAAACCCAAGAATTACCTCCTTTTCTGCATACAATGTTTTATAGTAGTTCCATACATATTATACTTTTTTTTTGCGATTACATTTTTCTCGTTTTACCTTTTAGTTTTTGGTTTTTAAAAAAAATTGTTTGTTTAATGCCTTTCGATTGAGGCTGTCGAGATTAGCTGTCACCTCGCTACAAAGGTTTTTTTTATTAATTTTCTTTCGATTATAACAATTTCTTCCCGAATCTGCCGATTTTTAAATAATGGACGTTGGCAACACTAAATGTGTGAGAGTAATGGCGGCGACAGTCATCGTGAACATGGCTGAAATACGGTGGAAATGTCAATAAAGAAAAACATTCCTATTTATAATTGACTGTACTTGTATCAAACTGTGCCGTTATCTCAGTGAAGGTTTTAATTTGTGTTTAATTTAAAACACTTGTGTTCATCATGAATGGTTTAAGCCTTAGTGAACTTTGTTGTCTGTTTTGTTGTCCGCCATGCCCAGGCAGAATCGCTGCAAAGTTAGCATTTCTTCCTCCAGAACCGACATACGCCTTTATTGCGGACGATACTGGTTCTACGAAATACACTCTAAACCTGACTGAAAGGGCAGAATGGCAATATTCGGACCGAGAAAAAGAAAACGTCGAAGGCTTCTTCTCCAGGACTTCAAGGGGAAACAGAATTGCCTGCCTGTTTGTCAGATGCAGCACCAACGCGAGGTTCACTATTCTTTTTTCACACGGAAACGCTGTGGACTTGGGACAAATGAGCAGTTTTTATTTGGGGCTAGGCACCAGAATAAATTGTAATATATTTAGCTACGATTACTCCGGGTATGGTGTGAGTGGAGGTAAGCCCTCGGAGAAGAACCTGTATGCCGATATCGACGCGGCATGGCTCGCTCTGAGAACCCGCTACGGCATCAGCCCGGAGAACATTATCTTGTACGGACAAAGCATCGGGACCGTGCCCACTGTTGACCTGGCCTCTCGCTACGAAGTAGGAGCTGTGATTCTCCACTCCCCACTTATGTCCGGCATGCGAGTGGCTTTTCCAAACACCAAGAGGACTTGGTTCTTTGACGCATTTCCTAGGTGATTATACATATTTTCTACTTATGTTTTACAAAACGCAGCATCTTGTTCCGACACAACATTTTACAAGAATTTAATTATTTCCTTTAATGAAGCCTCTGGTTGATTTCCTTGTTTAAACTAATTTTAGGTCTACCTACCTACAATATGTTTACTTCTTTAAATTCTATTATTTAAAGATTATTAATTTTGCATTATTCATTATCTTCAACTGAACTTTAATAATTTTTTGGTTACATTAAAAGTAATACATAATTATAATACTTACATTGGTTGTTTTTTAGTCTTCTGGGTTAGTATGAGTGCTATATTTTAATTACTGTTAACTATATTTTATTGAATCTTCTCCTTGAACTGGTCTTAAAATAAATAAAGAACTACTTTTTTACAAAATATGACTACGCTTCCTTAGTAAGCGTTTTTGCTCTGTACAGTGTAATTTCCTTTTCTTAAATAATAATTGTAATATAATTTTGTATTGGTGCTTTATCTAATTGTTTATAACGTCGGATTAATTAACAAGTTGATCACTAAAAATGTTCTCAAATCAACATATTATTATTTGATAACTTGCATCAAATGATCGATTGCCGCCTTATAAGTACAGATTGGACTGTGGGAAACCTGAGGCTTGGGAAAACTGTTCCCGATGAGTGGCCAAATCTGTACACGGAATGGGAGCTTTTGCCTTTACACAAACTGATCTGCGCATGGATCAGACTGGCGCATCATGCTTCTTAAAGCTGATCTGTACGTGTGATGGAATCTTATGTCTATGTCTAAGTTTAACAAGAGTTTGTTCGATTTGCACTAAGCATCAAATGTTAAAAATGCAATATCTCACAACTAGTAAAATTTTTGTTTCCAACTTGTGTCACTAACCAACAATAATAAAAATATGTTGATTTAGAAAAAATTTTAACAATATTTTTTTTTTAAAACAAGAACCTTATAAGAATAATTAAATTTTTAATGTACTTCCATATTATAAACCTCCATTAATCTAATCTTAGTCCTGGTATTTCATTATTAAAACTTGGTTTTGGTGAAAATACAGTGCATTGTTTGTTTTGCTGGGCAAAGATACATAATCTTATCTAAATTATGTTTTTATGACTCTTTTCTATCTCACAAGTGATTATTTCATTCCATGTGAATGTACTTAACCGCCCTATGTATACGAACATATGCGATACGCAAACTTTGATTGCCATTATGCGCTATCAAGTACGCATTTGCGAAAATATAATATACCTACCTAAAATATACAAACTGAGCGAGATATGCTCGTTTCTAATTATTAAACTAAAATACAAGTATTCACAAGAAGTTGTTTAAGGGCAGCCCAAGTGTGCGATCAAGTCTATGATATTTCTTTGGAAAAAAACTTGAATGTAGGGATGTTAATGCATTATAGTAGCAATATTCTGAATATTGTGTTTACACTTAAACCTTGGCAAAATGTATTGCTGTCATTATTTATTTAGAAGTTGGTAAATACCTTTATCACCACCACATTTCTTTCTTTTTACAAAAAATTTTTTTGTGGTTCATTGTAACCTACATACTATTTACCTACTATAATATAGACAAAAATATTTTTATCATTGCATTTATTTATATTGTATTTTATTAAAGAAACACCCATTTTCATCTTTTGTAAAATTTGGTCCTATCCACACAGATTGTGCGTTTCCAACTAGGTATTAACAATTTGTTCTTGTAACCACCGATAAAAATGTGACCCAGATATATTTAATTTTTTTCTGCGACTGGAATGAGTTAAAATACATAAAAATGAATTAAATACATCAATTTGAATTATTTTCCAGTATCGATAAGGTGCCTAAAGTTACTTCACCAGTTCTGGTGATTCACGGGACCGAGGACGAGGTAATAGACTTCTCACATGGACTCGCCATATATGAGCGGTGTCCGAGAGCAGTTGAACCTTTGTGGGTTGAGGTAAGCTCAACATTATACATATTCAGATTTTTATTATTATACACTCACAAAAAATACTTTCAACCAGCGTATCATTTCACATTAACAATGATATTGTGACATTGATGTGTGTGTTATTGTTTGTAACTGCTTTTGTGTATTATTTGTAAAGATCTTCTGTAAGTTTAAAATCCTCTTTAGAACAGTGTTAATCCGTCTGTTCAAAATAAGTTAGCATGTTTATTTTCTTTTTGGTGTTAATTTACATACAGTGTTTTTTTTAAAACTAAGGGAACCAACACACTGAAAATTGTCATTACAGTAGGTAGGTAGTCACTGACCAGCCGGCCAGGTGAAATAACTACTGCCATCACGCTTTTTTTGTTCATTTTGTATGGACTGTTTTCAATTAAGTGATGGCTATATTACATATATAGCCCAATTACAGAGAGTCATTTTTATCAGTATGCACGTCACAAACACCCAGGAATTCGTTAGTATAGATTTATTTAATACATCTAAACAAAGGTTTAAAAATAAAGTAACGTTGGCGCTGGAGCAGGAGTAATTTAGATTTACCCTGATTCCACAGAAATTATTTTCAAAATTTATATATTATGTTTCTTTATTTTTATTTTTATGGGTTATGTTCAAACATCTTGAAAATCCCCAATATTTTTTTTTTAATATCCTCCTATTCTTCCTCATCCCTCTTTTATCCCTTTTTATTACTTAGGCACTATGTATATGTGTTATACTTAATTGTTATTATTCAAAACCCGTTATTGGTCATATTAGCAAATGTTCCAGATCTGATATTACTACACTTGTAACGACTGTGTTGGTTAGTAAATTTAAATAAAAAATAGTTTTTCTAACAGAAAACTATATATACAAAACAATTCATACTCAATTTGAAAAAAAGGCATTTCGACGGTCCCGCGGTTCTTTTGACCACCTGAAAATATTATGTAAATTGGACAGTTTAAAACAATAAAATGAAAATCGCCCTTTTTCAGATTCGACAGTATACGTTGGAACCGTCGATTTGTCCCATATTGATACTAGGGTCTCCAGTAGTAATAAAATAGCTTTTGGCAGAGATTGCTCATTCAGTCTAAATATAATATGTAAATAATGGTATTTCAGGGTGCAGGCCATAATGATGTAGAGTTATACAACCAATACTTGGAGCGACTGAAACAATTTGTATCAGTTGAGCTGCTCAACTGACAACGACTGCAGGCCCCCGTAGGCCAAAAAACTGGCAAGTACTATATCGTTACTAACTATAAATGAATATTGCTCAATATATGTAATAAGTCATAAATGTGTGAATGTTCAGGAGGAAGCGAGGACCCTACTCCAGCATCAACTGTCAGCTCCGAAACAACCAGTTCTGTCACCGAGAAGCTCCTCTAGCTAACGGGGGCCGGGTCCAACCACTTGGCCGGCCCCAAACACAATACTTCCTCTGGAACTGACCTTCTTCGATCTAGCCCCAGGCAATGGTACCAATCCACCGCAGAAGCTCGGGTGGAGAGGTTCATCAAGATGGCCATTATGCAGGAGACCGAAGACGAGAAGTTTAATGTCAGCATTAATATTATCGGCACCGAGTCTCCGGAGCCAGCGGTCACCCGAGCCCGGCGGCCCGTACACTCGCGGAGCAACAGCGACGTCACCCCGCACTGTGTGTGCCCCCCTCTTCCTGCCCCGCCTCCACCCCCTCCGCCGCCACAACGCCCTCACCCGCGCTCCCGCTCACTAGGAGCCCGCCCATCCCATAAGCAAACTACCCGACACCAGCAAGCTCTGTCTCTCAGAAAGAGTTCAATATCTCATCTAGCGGTGGACTTTTCCCGACACCTTGAAATTGGAGCTCTAAGTTCTATTTTGGCAAAGCGTGAAAAAGTAACGTCCCCAATTTGTAGTCCTCGTAAAGTTTGCAGTGAACGAACCTCCCCTAGTGTATCAGTAATCTCCATACCGAGAGCCTGTCTTCAAACTTGCGAATTTCAAATCTCGCTGTCCGTCGTAATTCAAAATTGGAACGATTATCACCAGTTTCATGTAACATTTGTCGGTCAACTGATACATGCAAGTGCTTAGATGATACTCTGAGTCTCAATATCCCCTTGTCTCCCGCATCTCTGGACCGGTCTCCTGACTATCTGTTACCACCTCGTTCAAGTCCACTACGATTATCCGGCGAAAAACAGGGAGCCACGAAAAAATCTCAAATTGTCATTAAAAACAAAGCGCATTCTTCACCGGTAAGCAATATTAAATGCTTGCACGATTTTGAATCTTCTGATAGAGATATGAAACCGGAAATGATATGCACTTGTAATACTCAGAAGCAGGGTTGGATATCTCCTCGACCGTCACCGAGGAAGCCTTTACCAAGATCAGATCGCTTGTCCCTCACTGAAGACAAGGAGCTGAATTGTAATTCTTCAGATGTGCCGAGCAGAAAGGGGAGTTTTGCAAAGACTACCTCTGCAAGTAATTTGCACCCAAATGGAACCAATGCTGGCGATAGCCCTAACCACAAAATTATCAACTGCGATGTTACTCAATCCAGATCTCCTCCTACAGATGTAAAGGCAGATGAATCTGGTGATCCCCTCCTCGAAACTACTTGTTAACATTTTTGGTATTTTCTATTTTTTATCACACCCTCCAGTTGAGGTCATTAAATGTAACAGTTTTCACTTTATAGATTAAGAATATTTAAGTAAATTATCATAGACATCAATCAATCAATACCCTTAAATGAACCATAATGCAACATGTATAATAATTAAGGTTGTTAAATTATTTGAAGGTTGTACCGACATATATTATATGTGTACTGAATGTGTTGTTTTCCTTCCATGTTTGGCCACTTCCAAGTAAAGAAGGGAAGGGAAGAAAGTGCACATTAGTGTAGGTTATCCATAATATCTCCATAGAAAGCTGGACTGGGCTCTGAAGACGATGATTGTGTTTAGTGAAAAGTTGGGGTGGCGCCTTCTAGTACTGGCTCATGTCCACCTTAAATTTAATATTGTGATTATTGGAAAATGTTATCAAAAGACTGTTTGGTTTCAAATAATGTACGTATTCTGAAGTTAATGGATAATATTCATATTTTGTTCTTCTTGAACTATAAATTATTATGCATATAACTCGTATTCATTGACTAGGATTAATTTGTTTATATAGTTGATAATTTTTCTTTTTTATTTTCCAATTATGTATTTGTTGACGTTTTTTAATGAAATTGAATGTCTTCCGCTACACCTATTATTATTTTTGTATATTTTGGTAAATTGATAAAGAGAATGATGTTATCATGTGGATTGAACTGAAACTACTTTTTTTTACTGACCAAAGGCGTTTATTATTATCCTCAACTCCATGTTCTGTACTTATAGATTCTTTTGCCTTAATTATGTGCTATAAATATTGTTCATAATTTTTTTACTTGTATAGTTATTTTTAATGTTTCATTCTACCATATCTCCCATAAAACCGAGAGTTAAGGGTTTATAAAGTTAATATGAAATTGACTGTGGAACTTATTATATTATTAGACGTCATATTTATCCATCTGCGGTGAACATGATAAAATGACAAGTAAAATTATAATATTATAATTTAAGAATATATTTAGTTTCATTATATTTTCAAATCGAGGCTCTACTTTTTTTGTAAATTCATGTCTTCAACATACCGTAGAAGTTTTAAAAATGGAATCATGTCACTAAGAAATTTGTTGTTAAAAGTGTGTTTTATGGGCTACCAGTTGCATTTGCCGAAATGGTCTAATGAAATCCATATCTATTGCTATAACATTTAGATGCATGGTTAGGCTAAATACGGGTGACCAGGAACTCGAGGTCATAAAACATTAGGATGGTAGAACACTAAAACATAATCAAGTAGAGGTATAATATTATGTTAATAAAAATTTCTGTCTTCTGGTTTCGAGACGTAACCCGTCTCTTCATCAGGACAAACACAACTAAACCAGCATGCAAATACCACTACACATCTTCACTATAGCAGATTCACAAAAATACCAAATCGACATGATAATTAAACACATGCTTTACTAAGCCACCACCAAGGGTTACTAATTTATTATTAAGCTAATAGTTTGAAGGATTAACAGTTTTATGCATTTTTTTAATTAGCATAATATTAAAATGTTGGACCACTTAATGCTTTGAATATAATAAAAAGTAGAGGTATCATAGTCATCAGATTTTCCCCTGGAATTTATAATCAGAGCAATATTTTTTTACATGTTTTAGGTATTCACCAGAAGCTTGTTTGTATCGTCTTATCTTACAAGTCATTTGAAATAAATTGTAAAAGAATAAGACAATACAAGTACGCTTCAGGTAGATATCTGTAGTATGTGCAAAAATTATTCCTCCAATGCTATATTCCAGGGAGACATTCCAAGAATACGTTTGTATGGAGGGATGGAGAAGGCGAGTCGACCGCATTTCTTTTCAGTTGGTTACTGTTTCATCCAAGTGTGATAAGGAATAGCCCTAAAAACATTTCCCATACAAAAACAAAGAGGTATAATGTATTGTCCCTTTAGCAACTTTTGTGACAATACTTGTAACAGGAGCTCTGATTAGTTGCTTTTACACAGAAATTAATATCCCAAATTTGATAACATTTTACTGAACATGATTGACCTCAATTGGGTGTTCCTTCCCTGATTTTTTGACCTTGAGTGCCTGAAAATTCGTATAACCTTTACATTATGTTATCTAAATGCATTTCAACATGGAATCTTGTCACCTTAGGAATAACAATTATTTCGCTGCAAAAATTAAATTTTATGTTACGCGCCACGTTTTAAAACAAACTAAAGTGTGACAATGGTGTGGTTACGGTACGGTTACATACTGAAGTTGACAACAGCTGTTTATTTCCAGTGTTATGAATGCAAGGAAAGGGTTATGTTATGTTATAACAATGTGCAGATTATTTCTAAAAAATACAATTGAAGACATAGGTGTAACAGACTCTATACTTTGTTTTTCAGTAAAATACCTTAAAATATTCTGTAGTCCTTTTAAAAATATATGTGTATTTAAAAAAAACTTCAATTTCAAATATTTCTAGTATCTGACCAAATGGGTTAGTATAGTTCTTGTAAATGGTATCAGAAGTAAATCTTACTGGCGTGGGCCACACATGTGGCTTGTAAACATTATGTCTGCTGATTAATGATAAATGATGAATGATCAGCAAAAACTTTGAAGTCCAATTTTATAAAAATAATTCCTTATTCCTGGTGACAAATGTTTTTATTTGAAAATTATAATGCTGTGATAATGTATGTGACCTCTTTTTTTTATACTGTGTACTGCATTACGTAATTATGAATTACTGAACCCAGAAGAAACAAATGAGGAAGAAGTCAATACTGATTTTTGTATGTTGCATGTATGTATAATAATAAAATATCATCAACCTCATGTAATATTAGTTGAAAATTATTATAATATTAAAGAAATCAAATCTAAATGTGTTTATTTATTTCCTACTGTGTGATGGTGCAGATCCTGGAGGGATCTAGTGATGTCCACATGCTCCACATAGGAGCGAACGCGGCGAAAAAAGAAGATCATGCAGATCCAATTATTTTTAGTAAGATATTAACCAAGAATATTATATTAGAATGGTGAGGCTGCTTTCATCCTTCATCCTATGTACATACACCATAATATGAAGCTCCATAGCAATAGCTCATACGAAACTACGAGATAATAATATTTGCATTTTCATTATTTTTCGAATCATTTTTAGTTCTATAATTAGCCACATCGAGATTTCTTTCGTGTCGCGGTTGTGTAAGTCAGTGTAAGTGTACTTTGGTTGTGTTGCCCACTGGTGTTGCAAGCACTTAAAATTAATTCTTATTAAGTAGGCAGGTAATTTTTTTCTGATTGATTAAATACACTATTTTTAAGTAATAATAAGGCGTTTGGTAAAATAATTTTATTCTCAAGAATATTTCCCTTTTATAGAGATCAAATTACTAAGGCAATTTATTTTGGTACACAGATATCGCCGGTATTTCTCAGTGGGAGTGGCTTTGTTGATGTCATCAGTCACGTGACATAGTTGGCGCATGCGCATTATCGTGGCGTTGCGAGAAACAGTTTTTGTGGTTCAACGGCGTGGGTACGTTCTTTCGGTGCGCTGTGGAAATTGTTTACAACCTAGTGTTTCCGGATTTAGTGAAGTGAAAATGGCATCCAAAAACAAGAAAACGACGGTGACTTCATCGAGCAGCATCAATGTATCTTCTATACAGACTCCGCAATCAAGTAGCACTCCAAGAGCCGGTAGTCGTCCCGCTAGTTCAGCCGGCCGGTCTAGCAGTCCATTGAGTCCTACACGCCAAAGTCGTCTTCAAGAAAAGGCAGATTTGCAGAATCTCAATGATAGGCTCGCAGCATATATTGACCGGTTTCGGCACCTGGAAGGCGAGAATTCCCGTCTCAGCCGAGAGGTACAAACATCTCACGAAACGGTCACCCGCGAAGTTTCAAACATCAAGGGTATGTACGAGCATGAACTCGCAGATGCTCGTAAACTTTTAGATGAAACAGCCCGTGAGAAAGCGAAGCTAGAAATTGATGTAAAACGACTCTGTGAAGAGAATGATGACTTACGTAAACGGTAAGTAAAATGTGAAAAATTATAACTACACAATATCTCAAATCGTGGAACAAAATACCTTGTACATAAGTACTTGTTAAAAACAGCGGTCTTGAAGATGTATTTTTACACTTGCCTACATTATTGAAATATTTATGTCCGTATTTGTAACAATAATTACTTACGGTTATTTAGATAGTTATTTAAAGTAAAAGATTTAAAATTCTCGATACGTCCTGTTACATTTACATTTCACGAAGTAGCAACCAACACCTGTGATAATAAGAGCCCAATTTTCGTAGTGTTTTGAATTTTGATTACCTTGTTCATTGCTGCAACTTTTTTTTAGGTTAGGGAAGTAATCAACTCGCTTTTTTATTAATTATTCCTGTATTTATTATTAATTTTCTCACATTAACAATATCGTAAGTATACAGGCGGGTGGGTAATAAAAATTTAGCCATGTTTTTATTTTATGTGAATGTATAGTACCTACCTTATCATTTTAAAAACGTTGGTTGGTCTTAAGGTTGATGTGTTGAATAATTAAAGCGGTATAGTTAGATCTAAATATTTTTTGTAATAAAACCTGCACAAATAATTTTGTCTCACTGATGATGTCATACTCCTGAAATAAAGTGTGACGTATTGCAGTAAAGGCTGTCGTCGATCTCACGTCTCCATGCACACCGAAAAACTTCTATTTCTATCCCACCCATTCCAAGCAGCAAGCAGTGGCGTAGCCATTATTATTTTTTATTTCAATGTTAAGGTTGATCAGTGGCATTTCTTTTATTAAATTAAAAGTGGGGGGGGGTAAAAAAAAAAAATCTTTTTAATTAGAAAAAACTGAAGTTTTCTTAGCATCCAGTGATTACCATTTTTTAGTCTGGGTACCCAGAATCGCACCCAGAATAGGGAATTTTATAAATGGCTATGCATTACCCTTTTGTTATTTGGGTACCCATTTCGTTAAATATACAAACTGTAAAAATATCTGACAGTATTTTTTTTCTCGAGACAATGTAATTTAATTTTCAAGGGTCAGGCTCCCAAAAAAAACGCCTGAGGGTGCAGAACAGGCAAAGAATATCATTGATGTTGTATAATATGTACTTTTATTATTCTCTAATTATTTTTGCTAGCTCTAAACTCTCGTGAAGTTGACCGAAGTTGGAGACCGTTTCATAGTAGGTTACTTCGTACTACTTCATACGACGCGCGACGCTACCCAAACGTAGGTTAACTGTTTATGGGAGAGGGTAGAGCTTACACAAGGAAGATAGAAGTGTAAGGAATACCCATAAGAACATTTCACATACAAAAACCTATAGCAACCGTTATGACAATACTTAAGAGTAAGTATGTGCTCTTCATCAGTTGGGGACCTCAGTAATATGAAATTAAACAACTTTTGTTTTAAGCTACTTTTTTATTTTTTAACACTCATTTATTCATTTTTTATTGCTTTTTAATAGCGTATTGATTTTAAATTATTTAATTAAAACCAACATATCTTAACCTACTGTATAAATTACATATTATAACCTATTATAAAAAAAATACTAATTTTAATAGCTAACTGCCATCTTATTTCTCAAAACAGCTGAGGAAGAATAATTACACTTCTTTTGCCATCTATGATCTATATCGTCCGCTCGTGACCAAGAAGTCGATTTGAATGCAAAAAGTTTGGAAACCACTGCTTTATAAAATGTGGGTCATTTAAAAGTCTAACTAAATGCCGATCCGAAATAGATGGTGTACTTTGACAACTTTCTGTGCTTATTTTTAATTCGGGCGACCCACCAACATTTCATTGTTTTGTTTTTCAATCCGACTAGTCAGTCTACAAAATGTGACACACACTTGAGGTGCTCTTGATAAAAAAAGATAATGTTTGTATTTATATTAATTAATCGAAGTAGAGGGACTCCACATCCTGATAGTAATATTCTATTTTTCTGAATTTTCTCCCTGAAATGAATGAGTTTATGTGGAATTATCGACTATTCATAAATTTTGTTTTTACTCTCTAAAGGTCGTTTTTAGACTGGTATAAATGTTATATTAGCCGCTGCTGTAAACAAAATTCCACAGTTTTCTGGTGAATTTATGTTTCGGCTTATTGTCTTCGTTATCTGATTTTAAATGACCTTGGCCAAATTTATGTTTGGAGGTAAAATACATAACTACTTATACATTTTCGCGTGTTAATGTTTGGCGTTCCTAAACTCAATTCGTTTTATCAGTAAACCGACGAATGCGTCATGGCCCGTTTTGGAACGATCGATATTACATTTTTATACATATTTGGTAGTTAATCCGTCGACCTAGAGGTCTCGCTAAAGTAGAAGTACCGCCGACCTAGACACACATACAAAATGGATGGGGTCATTTTTAATGAAAAATGGTCATGGAAGGATGGAAGATACTTTTGCTCTTCATTATTTTTTATGTAAATTTGATCAGCATCTCATCTATCTGATCAGAATTTTCCTGTAATGCGGAATGAATATTTAATCTCTCTAAAGTATTGCATAAAATGCTTATTTTCATGCCACCTGTTCTCTTTAAAATATTTTTCTCTTTTCGAATCTCATTTGCAGCTAAATTGTTTGTCATATAAGATCAGATTCCTCAGTAAACATGAAAGTATTGACGCACATTACAAGATGCTAGTGGCCCGCCAGTGCAGTGATGTGTTGTTAAATGCAATTATTTCATAGTTTGGTCAGCTTTTATTTCATGGTCAACGGTTGAGACATTAACCCTGCTTACATAGTCTTTCAAAAATATTTTTTCAATCTAGGTAGCTACTTAAAATTTGTTTTTTTTTTACATGTACAAGAAACGTTATGCTCTGTTAATTATTGCAAATTATTTATTAAATTTATTACTAGGCAAAAAATTGGAATGCGTATTTCGCAGTTAGCGAAAATATATTCGCTCTCATTTTTACCGAGGCCAAAACACGATTTATGTTTGGCCGATTTTTAGAAGAATTATTTGGAAACATTGGCTCGGCCGCATTCGACTACATTACACACACCTAGGTACTAATTGGACTCGCGTATTATTTTTATAAGAAAAAATCAAAAATAGGTAAGTACTATAGCATCATTAATACTACTTCTATTTTCCCTTATCCGCGCCCAATGGTGCATAGGGTACTGCATTGGTACGCCAAGTGCAGTGCATCTTGATCATTTTATTACATACGGGCAAGATGATCAGCCTTAGGCTTCAGAATCCCTGTCCAAGTTATCACACATGAAATATTAATATGAAAATCACATGTGAATAATAAATATTTCATGTTGACCCCCTATGGGGATCGAACCTGACTACTACTTCCCTTATCCGCACCTGATGGTGCATAGTACACCAAGTGCACTGCATCTTGATTTATTATTACTTGCACTATAGGACCAAATTGGGACTTATTACTCATTTCATTTTTATAGTAGAGTCGATAGAAATACTCTTAAACTGAGCACAGCTTCAAGTTTTTCCATTTAAATATTTTACACTGCAGTGAGGGGGCTTTATTTAAAAATACTACAAAACGCCAGTTGGCCTTTAAATAAAGTAAGTTATTTAGGTATTTTTTAAATAATTGTAACTTTATATTTTACATAAAGAAATGCATACCATAAATTCGTAGGCACAATTTAACATTTAAATCGAGACTCGAAACTGATCCCACGTGGAAATGCCCTGTGCGTGGGTATACTAACATGTTGGTAAAAAATTATGCTAATCGTTATTTATCTGCAATAATAATCAGATTCCATAAATCGAAATCCATTTTAAGAGACGAATTATTGTAGCGGTAGCGCGTTGGTCTTCATGCATGAGGTCGCGGACTCGATTTCCGATGGGGGTCAATATTAAATATTTATTTTAATGTGATTTTCAAATAAAAATATATTCACATTATAATATGATACCTAAGACTGATCATCTTGCTTCATGCAACAAATTATCACTGCATTTGGTGAACCCAATGCAGTGCACTATGCGCCATTGGATGCGGATAAGGGAGAGTAGTAGTAGTAGAACATAATATATACTTAAGTATTGTTATAAATAAATCATGAACAATACACTTACATATTTTCACATTAATTTTATGGTATTTTTGTAAAATATCCTGTTCAACCAACTACTAACTGGAATACATACTATTATTTATTAAGTACTTAAGTATGCATTCATAGTAGAACACTTTGTATACTTATACAAAGCTCCATAAAAATATTATCCGAAACGGTTTACTTTTAATTGAACATGTTTTATTTTTATCGGCCCATATAAGTATACATCATCATTATCCTCCTGACAGTCGTGACCTTGTCCGCTATTGATTAAACTTCTATGCTGTCACAATTATTATAGTCGCCGGCCGGCCGTAAGTTAACCTACGACATACGATACAAGAACAAAGCATTAATGTAAGTAAACTTCGATAAAAGTTGTACTAAAAAATTCCAAGGTTCATAAAATTCCTCCTGTCCAGTCAGAGGAAAATGGGCACTTCCGGTGCACTTTTATAAGTCCAACAAAAAATGTAGAAGTGGGAGAATAGCCTTAAGAACATTTCTCCTATAGCAACCGTTGTTACAATCCTTGAAACAACCAATAAGAGCTCTTGAAATAGAGCTCTGATTGGTTGGGGATCTACCAGCTTCTAGTAAAGGTGGTTACAAGCACCATATACTTGGCCGTATCTCTCTATATGATAGGTTTTTTGAAAATCTTTGTGTCCAACCTACAGCTTAAGATACATGAACAAAACTTGTTTCTACGTTTAGATGGTACTTATAGACTTGCAAAAAAAAACAGGGATGCCAACCCTAAACCTGTCCGAACCTGCCAGCGGCTCGTGACAAAAGTACATTTTTTGGGGTCGATCTTACAACATAAGATACACGTATGGAACATGTTCTGTGTTATAGCCTAGGACCTCCACATCATAAAAGTATATAGGGTGCCGCCGATCAGCCTGTCCAAACAGACGGTAGACGAGTTTGTGTGAAATGTCTCACTAAAATGTATATCGTTTAGCGTACATCATCGATACACGAATGAAACTTTTTTATCTTAGGTTAAACAAATTACGATATAAATATGACGTAATTAATAGGATTTAACATTGAAAAATCTACTTAAACAGACAGACTGTTTTGCAGGAACTTTTATATTTTTTAGAATCCTGATGTTTTAAATTAAACTATGAACTGGCTGGCGCAGTGGTAGGGTCGCGGTCTCTAAGAGGTCCCCGGTTCAAACCCCCCACTCTTCCTCGACTTGATTCCTATTTTCAAGCACAAGGCGGATAGACTTTATTGAAAATAGTATTTACAAATTGAAATCTTTCAGTATTGATGTCGTAGGTAAACTTAAGGCCGGCCGGCGGACAATAATTATAATATTATATACAATATGTGTTATGAATATCGACGACGCGTGGCGCGGCGATTCAGCCTTTTATGAAAATACGTGTATACGTGTACATATAATATTATGTACCCGATAGCTTATCTTTGAAGGCATTTTGCATGAAGGAAATGTGTGCTTTTCCCCCAATAAAATTTGTCCCCAATCAAAAATTTGCTAAATAATATGAATGACCTGTTGTCGTTGACGTGAATTTGCTTCACACAAACCTATACAAATCATTAAAAGTTTTTTGTGTAATTTAGATGAACTATGTACATACTTATCTATTACATCCGCGTTATACAAGATAATATATTTTAAAACATTATTTCAGAATAGGTGTATTATCAAATTAATAATTAGTACATTTAGGTACGGTGAAGTTCGACTTTCAGTGGCAAATAGAGTTGGGTTAACTTTAATAATCATTGTAAACCCCATCTGGTAACGTCCACGGTACACTACACCCGGCATAAAAATAATAGGCCATAAATAATATCCCGACCGCGGGACGCGGGACGCGGGACGTGGCTGTTCCTCAGAAATCAGCCTTCGAATTCTCATGAAAACGAATTCAAGACTATTTATTGCTTAGCCTTTACCGCGAGCCGCGAGGTTACAGCATGGCGCATTGCATGATGTAATCAAATGAAATTCTCTGAGGTAACCTTTCCTCCTGCTTACAAAACTGTCATATATATTTTTTTAACACTTCTGTGGCTGTGCTAACTAAAAAACTGGAGGTTCCCACTTAGATAACGCCCGGTTTACGTCACCGTTTCCAAAGGAACTTTATAGCACAGTTCTATAAGGGTTAAAAAAAATACGAATTGTTTTATTGACATTAAACAATGATGTCACTTTTCGATAAGAGTCATTGAATGGAAAATCGATAGTTGGAGGCGTATTAGATTTCCAGTTTTTGAAGGGCTTTCTTAAGAACTTGGATCATAAATTCCTCCAAAATATTGTCCAAACACACAATGTTTAATCTTTTGTCAAATATTAGTAGTGTCGTAACCGTAAACACAGAGATGTCGCGTAGGTGATGGCGTCACCGCGCTCCATGACGGGTACCTTTACACGAGATTATCTGTAGTACTACGTCGCCCAATATTCACCATTTGATTGCTTTTAAAAATCACATAAAAAGATAATGGCATTGCTTGGCAGATTTATAAAGTTTCAGGTTAACTTTCCATGCGGATACGGTTTTTTTTATTTGCACTAGCTTTGATAACCTTTATTTTGCCTGTACAATATGTACATAAGTAATAATATATTGATAAAGTTGCAAGAATGTTTTCGCTATCGTTCATATCAACAATATATCGCAATATGATATATCATTTGAAATAATTTATGTATAGCATATCGGCAGAACTCCAAATTTTAAGTTTTTGTACTTGCTTCCATTTTTAAACGTTTTAAATAATGTCTGAAAATATTAATTCAGTTAGAAAGTGAAAAAAAATTTGTCTTATTTATTCAGTTTTAGAATTTTTGAATGCTGACATTCTGATGTTATTACACATTTACACGGGTTTATATTGATTGTTCTAATCACATCCACCCATCCAGAAAATACGCGCTATTCATTTTATTTTTTGTGCATTCCATATGCTCCACATAGGAGCGGATATGGTATGATGATGATTCATTTTATTCCTATGAGATACGCGAAATCGATACCTAGTAAAAAAGTTAGTATCTATTGTAGAGTAGACGTACACATTCGGGCCATATATGGGGTCCATAATATGCGTCAAGGGGTTAAATAACTTCGGTTTTCACCCAGTTCTTCATCAACTGACCACTGCAATGAAAAAAAAACTGATAAATTTAATAGCGGATAATGGTAACGTCCCCCGCAAGGCGTTGGGCCTTGTGCATTATAAATAAACAGTGACGTTTACTACAATAGGTAGTAGGTAGTAGGTATACGTCAGGGGTATACAATGAAATTATATATTATTTTAATCCCACGGGAATCTAACCCGCGACCTCATGCACGGTAGCCAAATGTGCTACTACACTACGGGGCGGACAACTCACAATGCATGGAGAATATTTTGTTAATCTTAGTATTATTATCTTGAGCATTCTGCATCACATTTCAAGTTAGCCCACCTACTTACCTACAATGTCTACCACGTTCTAAAAAAACTTTCTATACCGCTGCCGATGGTGTCGCCCACGATATATTTGTTTCCGTGTTCTTATTTTATCTTGCCATCATTTTTATTTTACGCGTTTAACTTGTAATTATGTATTATAATACTTTCGGCTTTCGAAATTGAGCACAAATTGTATTACAATGTGTTTATTTTATGCACATTTTACAACTCCTGCATGCTACATTCCCTAACTTCCGTTGGGTTTTTAATAACAAGGGAGCGGTACCACCTTTACCTAACCCTCGCATTATTATTGCCTGTCATTTAAATTATCATAAACCTATTTTCATTTCCAACCTAATTTTTTTAAATCTTCATACAGTATTTTTTTTAAATCGGTGAAAGTATCTACTTCAGTGAACGTAGTCTTAAAATATCTACATGCTGCTAAAATAAATAAAATATGTTTCTATTATCTTTAATATTACCTCCTAAGTATGCAATATAATTATGATAACCGAGGGATGTGAAATCGGTCAAAAGTTTCCGTCTGCGATTCCTTTTATTCCATTTTTTTTAAAACTAAATTATTTAAGAGAATCCAGCTCCATTCCTTGAAGCTATATTAACGCAACCAACTCCTAAATTTTGAAGCTCAAAGTTCTTTCGACTTCGACTCCACAGTCCACAGTCCTGGATCCTGATTCCTGATCGACCATTATACAACACATTTATTCAATTAATCTTTATTGTCTAAATCGCTTTGTAAACGGAGATAAAATAATTTATTGGTTTTAACCATTTACTCCACAGGGGGAGAGGGGTTGAAAATATTAATTAATACAAACATACTAGGTACCTACGTATATTTTTTTTCTTCCATCAGTGCTTGGTTAAAAACACAAATAATTTCACCTTAAGTCTGAAGTTTTTTCGCATAAAAAATATTTAAATGCGATTCCTTTGGCCTGGCGTTAAAGCGTTAGACTGGTTTACTTATTTTTAATTACTTATTTTTGTACATTGCGTGAAGCCAGGATGCCCAATTATAGAGGGGTATTTACATCACAGAACACCCAGGCTTGAGAAAAATCTTTTATAATTTTAGTGACCGGGTACCTAACCTGGAACCTCCGTGGCGTGACAGTGTGAGAGATTATTTAGTATAACTTGACCCCAAAGATACTATTTGATAAATATATAAGTCATAAGGATAACGTTAATTTCCTCATCTAAATTAAATATATTTCCTACCTCGATCGATGATATCATGTTTGTAACAGCTTGTTTAATTTCGTTGATAAAACAGTGCTTAGAATTTACATAATATTCAGTGACTGGCGATGTGAACTTTTTACCGATTTATTCTGAATAAATTATTTTTGGGGTACGTAATACCAGTGTTGCCATGCAACAGAAGACAGAAGTTTATTTGCGACATCTGACCTACTGGCAATATTATTTTTCCGCCTGTGGGGCTGAAAGGTGGGGGGAGGTATTTTAAATATTTTCATTCCCGCCAATTCCCGCGTTCTCGTCGTGTGATTCCGATCACGCACAAATATTTTAGCGTATATGACATCATAGTATCTAGAAAATAGACGCGGCCTTCTGTGACTTGACTAATAATAATGACGACATCTGCGTTATTTAGAGTCACTCTACCAGTTACAGACCGCAATGTATTAATTATTGCAGACTCCTTGTGTTCCTGTAATAATTATTATGCATCCACACTTATACTATAAATTGTATTACAATATATCCGTACTGCATAAAAGATACATTAATACATGGAAAGTATTTCCTTTCCCATTGAGTATTAGTCTAAAGTACCTTTTTAGTTCATCTTTCTCACCTGGGTCAGACCTTCATTTTATGAAGGTACAATTAAGAATTCATATACAACTAAATTGCTATCTAGCAATATCTTCCAACAATCAACAAAAACTCTCATAATCATAATCAAATTATTGTAGGTACCTGTATCAAAATTGACATTAAAAATACTAGGACTTTTGTATTCTCTCGAGGTAAAAGGGCGTGTTTATTACAGTAAATCCATACTTAGCTATTTAGGATAGTACAATATTATTAAACATTTTACTGGAAATAATGGGCAAACAGGTGTCTTTAGTCTTCGCCGTTCCGTAAATAAATTTGTAATAAGCTACATCATTACACATTGCCTCCTGCAATCTGCAATGGCTGTCGGTTTCTGGTTCTCTGGTTCGAAGTCCGCACATGGACCACCGCCACCGGCCGGCGCGTCACGGCGGGCGTCACGAGTGTCGACAATATCCGATTTACATTATTATTAGGATAGAAGTCTACAAACAATGTTTCGCGTGCAATAAAATATTCAACGTGCTCATTTATGTACGTATAGGTATAGGCAATAACAATTAGTCTGAAAATACTACGTAGATAATTTAAATTAATTATGAAATTAAACAACTTTTGTTTTTTAAACTACTTTTTTATTATTTAACACTCCAACCGGTTTCGGAGACACTACTCCTTCATCAGGGATTTGTATAAAAATAATTTAAAATTAAGTAATAAGTCGCTAACTAAAATGTCTCCGAAACCGGTTGGAGTGTTAAATAATAAAAAAGTAGTTTAAAACAAAAGTTGTTTAATTTCATAATTATTATGGAAAACTACAAAGTGAGTGCTACAAACATTGAGTTAATTTAAATTAAATTAAATCATGCCGTACGGCATCGTATTTATGTACGCGGATGTCTTTAATAAATTCCAGTATGTACTTATGCAAACTATTGACAGCTTGCAAAAATGTTTTAGATTTTTTTAAAATAAAATTATTACTAACGTAAGTAGTTCTTTTATATTTTGATTACAATGGTTTTATTATTGTTCATTTTCGAAGACGTTTCCTCGCGTTTTGTAATTTACTTGGTATGCACCTATGCATTATTTATGTATTTAGTATGATTTCCAAACTTGTTGTCGAAGATCGGTACCGCGCGCCGCGCCATCACTATTTTCCGCTCTCGATATCTGCTAGCCGGTGAGCTGGTACTCCGCGGCCGGCTGCGGCACGCGCGGTTATTTCCTTGATTTAACGAGAAATCATGCGGCAGCGCCGGTCATCCGGTGAGAACGTTTCATGAACTAAATTCGGCGGGAAACCAAAAATTTAAATAAACAAAAATTTTGGGATGTTGTGCAGCCTACCTAGGAGTTTTTGAAGCACATAAAATAACATTATAAAAAATCATTTTTAATCATGTGAGTATGTTATATCGTTTAGGAAATGATGTAACCTTTTGCTTTTTCAAATATTTTTTTTTAATGCCACGAAGTGTATGAATTTTAAAATATTTTGTATAACATTATGACAAGAATCATAATTTTAATATAACCCTGATTAAGAAAGAAATCATAGAAAGGAAGATAAAAGCTGAAGGAATAGCCCTAAGAACATTTCCCAACCAAAAAGTTGAAGAAGTACAATGCTATGTCCCTATAGCAACCATTGTGACAATACTAACTGGCTCTCTTCACTACCATGATGACGTTATCATATTAGCACTAAGAAATAAGGTCTTAAGTTATTAACTCTTGAGTACTGCTGCCGGGTATGTCAGACCCAGTTGACTATATTGCACCTTTAGAATGAAAGCGACCTAATTCAAAATACTAATTTTTTGGAAAATTTTAGTAGAACCAAGTAAACACTATCGTGTTCATTCATATCGATTTCTTCTCAATTTTTTAAAGGAAATTATGTACCTTTCTGCGTTAAAATAACAATAATAAAAAAAATACAAAATTTAAATTACGTATAATGTAATTTTTTAGATGATATATCATTACAATTTTTTTTTATTTAGGTCGGTTTCATTCTAAAGGTGCGATATTATTTAAATCAGACAGTTTGAAAATGCCCCGACAAGGCGAAACAGTTATCACTAAATAAAAATAAACAAATAAAACCTAAATCGAGTTTGGTGTCATAATAATCCGGCCGTAATGTTTTGTTCAATCAAATTTTAGAATTTTGAATCACATAGGGAAATAATTACGTGTTAGAAAAATGTTCTCGTTCAAAGTTTAAATACATCCAATTAGAGTGAAAGCAGATACAAAGTGTCTAGTTAATTTCAAACTTAATGCTTGATAATCGAACGCGAAAGGTACTTTCCTATCACTATTTCACACTTTATCATGTTATTAGCACGTGCGAGAATTGTGGTCTCACTATTCGCATATAGCAGACTTATAAATACTATACGAGAATTTTCTGACTTGACAAATTTCCTCTCATCGGAATTAGATGGCGCTCGCTGATTTTTTCACTCTCGCAATACGCAATAAAGTGTAGCGTAAAATAACGGGGTTATTTAGGAATGCGGGCATATTGGAAATAAAAAAAGCAAAAGATGATAACACAAAAGTAATGCATATTTCAAACTTATTATATTTATTTTTGTCAATGCTTTTTTATTTAGAAAGTTAGGCATGATCACCACCCTCGGAGAGAGATGTTGTCACGATATTTTATATACATATATATCTTCAAACCGTCAAGGAGCTTCAAAAATACGTCTGCAAAATTTTTAATTCTGTCATCGTCCAACTTTTATTTCGGAGTCCAACTTTCACAGAAAGTAAGTTAACAGATAATACTAAACATCAAAATATTAGTGCGCTTTTTATTAACATATATGTGTATGATTTGCTTTGTAAACATAGTTTAAAGTTTTTATTTTCATATTTTAAATGTAAATAATTCAATGCATTGAGACATGTAATAAAACATTTCATTTTATATCTATTCGTAAAAGTCAGCTCAATCTGCACAGTGTACATAATATGTTACATGTATAATGCGACACCTGAAAGCCTTTTTCATTACTCATTTATGTTGGTGAGTTAAAAATAGAAATCGATTTACGAACGAACACAAATAATAAATTGTTACTTAAAAATACTTCAGCATTTTACTATCTATATTATAGTACAAAATTAGTTGTAGGTAGTGTATTTTGGTTTTGGTTGCAGTCATTCTATGTAATATTATGTGACAATCCTAAAATGTTACTTCTTTTATATGTTTTAAGGAATTATCAAAGGAATTGGAGCAGCTTCGCAAGTTACTGGCAGAAACACGCAAGGCCTTCGAGGATGAAACTTTATGCCGTATCGATATGGAGAATACTATTCAAAGTTACCGCGAAGAACTGCTGTTCAAAGACCAGGTAATCAACTCCTTTGATTTTATTAAATCCGAATGCTTATGGAATATAACAAACTCTGTTTTAAACTAAATACTTTTTTTTTCCAATTATTAACCTTTACCGGTCCGAGTGGATTTTTGCAGTCGGCCGTATAGGTCCACGCAAATTTTTATACGTAATATTTTTTTTTGCTAAGGGTTTTTTTTTCTAAAATATGGAAAGAGTAATTATAAAAAAACTAGTGAAACTATCTAAATCTTACCCGAAAAATGAATATTTGGTGTATTTTACAGCTGATGAAGCACCACTTTTGATACCTAAAGTATTTTCCTTTTCTGTGCACCCTGTGATCGACGTTGGTTTGACAGAATACTAGGGGTGACAATAAATAAAAACACCAATGTAATAAATAATAAGAAAAAAGTATAAAAAAAGTGCTTTAAAAACTTGTGTTAGAAGCACTTTGTAGTTATTAATTTGAATTCTTTCTTCTTCTTCTTTCACCACGATCGCTCCTATGTGGAGCATATGGACATCACTAGATCCCTCCAGGAGACCCTATCACCAGCTAGCTCTCTCGCCTCCACGTCAGGCCCGCATCCATCAGCTGCGCCAAGTATATCCATAGGATTGTCATTTTAATTGCTTATATAAAAACACGGAGTTATTTTTTGAAATTGCTACTACGAAAATAGTAGGAGTAAACAAAAAGAAATATTTTTCATAGTTATAAGAAAAACTTTTGTTTTCTTTGACAAAAAAAATCAATGTGCTGTTTTCAAAAATTATAATTATTTCAAAACATGGATTTCTAAGTATTTCCAATGTACCTAATGTGTTGTCGTAATGATAGGAAATTCCAACATATCCGTATTTAAAATAAAAAATCAAGGCAAATGAAAAATAAAGCTTTTTGGTAATTGGTGTAATTAAGGTGCATCGCATTGACTCGAATAGTTCCCAGTAAAAACAAAACAAAGTATTTTAAAAAATAAAACATTAATATATTATATGTCAACATCTACCAATGTGAATTATAAAATATATATATTTACAGTGGGTTTTTACAACATTAATCGAGTTATCGCATTACAATGTATTTAGTCAAATGAGATATTTCACAACAGAAACATTACACTGTATATAAATTTAAATTTACCTACTATTATCCTAAATATTTATAGCACAGATTAGCGAAGATTCTTGACGTCCGCCTTGAATTCTTCTGTTTGAACAAACGACACAATCTTTCCGTTTTTTGGTTGGGTTTTGATCCCAAGCCAGGTCCAACGCCGCATCTTCACGACTCCAGTTATTGTAGGTTTCTGGGTCCGTTCCCGAACTTTAGCGTTGGTTATGAAGTCGAAACATCTAATGCCTAGATTCCTTCTCAGACACTTATTCTCAAAATACTCAATAAGCCGAGCATTCTGAGCTTTTGTGAGGTGCCAGGATTCGCATCTATAAAGGAGCACCGGCACAATGCAGGAATTAAAGAGTCGGCATTTTTGTTATGACCGAGTATAAACTGGAATTCCACGCATCGTGTTGAAGGTTTTTTCCAGAGATTCCTAAACGAATTGCGAGTTCCTTGTGCGTGCTGCCATCTTCAGTTATAATGAACACCCAAGTATCTGAAGCTGTCAACTTTTTAGATCCTCTGCCTATTGTTGTAAAGGGGATAGTCGGGGTCAGGACATGACTTATTGCACATGAACTGGGTCTTTTTTATGTATTTATATTAAACCCAGGCGCGCGGAGTTCTCTTGTAGCCTGTCGACAATACCCTGAACATTGCTGACTGTTTTCTCCAATAGGACCGCATCATCAGCATATTCTAGGTCACACAGCCTCAGATTAGGGCTCATTGTTACACCTCGGTCAGGTGGTATTAACTTGCATAATATGAAGTCCATTAAGATGGTGAAAAGGAACGGTGCAAGGACGCAGCCTTGCATCACTCCAGTGGAGATCAATTACGTGAAGTTTTCCATTTAAGCGTTGTTTATAATTACTATGGGCCGCTTGCATGTTTTCAATTCTTAAGTCACTTTCACTGTCATAGTCTACAACTGGATCACTATCACTAGAATATACAATTCTCCTCTTTTATTCACAGGCAAAATAATAAAATAATACTAATAATGGTTGGTTGGAAGGTATTGCTTTTAAAAGCAATAAGCCCGCCCTTGTACTCTTGGTATGTAATTCTACATGAAGTTTTAAATAAATAAATAAACATCACTATCAGTGTCACTATGAGAATTGCCGTATTCACATTCGTTGTTTGCCATTTTATCTAATCCAAAATTAAATAATGATATTTAAAAATATTGCAAATACGTTTTCACTAATTATGATTACGAAAAATACGTATAAAATTTAAAAAATATATAAAGGGGAATTTTAAAAAAATTAACGCATAGTCACCGTACCGACACTAATCCCTTTCCAACACGTCAGGTAGACGGGTGAATACAAACTGACGGATCGCTGAAAATAATTAATATTTTCAAGTCCGGGGAAAAACGCTATATTTTTCTAAGTGCTTATTTACTAGGAATTTTTATGTGTTAAATATTTATAACTAGTAATCAATTATTCAGCTTTTCATAGCAAGTAATTTTTTTTTTAAAATTGTGTTTTAACATGCATTAAAATCGTTTAAAAGCGAACTCTAAATTTGTCGTGAAATACACGCCGCGGGACCATAAGGGTAAATGTCGTTGGGCGTGGGGCGGCACGCCCGGGGGACGGTAAAGGTTAACTGGTTTGGAAGTTACCACTCCTTTAGAACTGATTTTTTAAAATATTTTTTTCAATTTAAAATAAACATTTGAGTTCTTTTGATACAGAATTTTCAAAATGTACTAATATTATATCTCTATTTTCTGCAGATCTATCAGCAAGAGCTGACAGAGACCCGATCGAGGAGGCAAGTGGAGATCAGCGAGATCGACGGGCGGCTGTCGCAGCATTACGAGGCCAAGCTGCAGCAGTCCCTCCAGGAGCTCCGCGAGCAGCAGGAGGCGCACGTCAGGGCCAACCGGGAAGAGCTGGAGGGCAGATACGACAGCAAGGTCCGTGATACGTGATACATCATCTGACGGATAAAACCTAGAAAGGTTTGTCTCGTCTGCCTAATTGGAATTGAATTTGTCATGTTCCAGTTGAAAGCTCTGCAAGCGGCAGCCGGGCGCAACAGTAACGCCACCGGGCTGGCCGTGGAGGAACTCCGCAGCGCTCGACTTCAGGTGGACGGACTAAACCTGCGCATCTCCGAGCTTGAGACATCCAACAACTCTCTCAACGTATGAAACATTCTTACTATTATTGTAACTGCCACCTGTTTGTATGCATATTCATAGCAACAGAAATACTACTTTTACAAATATCAAATATTTATTATTTGTCCTTCTCGTAGCCTAGTGGTAGCGCATTTGACTATCGTGCATGAGGTCGCGGGTTCGATTCCCCTAGGAAGTCAACATGAAATATGATCCTTGGACTGGTACTGAAGCGTAAAACTGATCATCCTACCTTCGTGTAATACACTGCACTCAGGGTACCGATGCAGTGCCCTAAGCACCATTGGGTGCAGATAACGGAAAGTAGTAGTAGAAGATTTGACGAATATGATTGTTGCATTTAAAGCGATGAAATTTAAAATCCAACAAAAACGGTAAGAGGCTTTGCTTTCAATTTGCAGGCGCGTTGCCGCGATCTAGAGAAGACGCTCCAGAGCGAGCGAGCACGCCACGCAGGGGACCTGGCAGCACTGGAGGCGGAACTGTCTCGCCTGCGCGACGAGATGGCCGAGCAGCTCAAGGAGTACGCCAACCTCATGGACATCAAGACCAGCCTGGACTTGGAGATTGCCACCTACCGCACTCTGCTGCAGGGAGAGGAAGAGAGGTTCATTTTATTTCTCTTATCTACTGTTAGCTGCTTATTTTATATGACGTGACTTGACTAGGGAGAATGCACTGGAGCTGGCACTCGGCCGATCGCTTGGCCTGGAGCCAGTCTGCGGAATCCATATGCTCCACATAATGAGTGGATATGGTATGACGATGATATATTGTTCATCTTGCTATATAAATCAGCTTATTGGGACACCATCCACAAACATGCAATCTAGCGTTCATTTTCCAGCTGAAATAACGCAAAGTATTTATTTTCAAATGTTTTTGATTCCTGTATTTCGAATAGAACATTAAATTCGTAACCTAATCATAATCTCCTGTACCAGAACCTATTAAAGGTTCTACCTGTGTTCAGGAAACATCTGCAGTTTCCGATGCCATACAGTATTCTGCAACTGTCCTATACTGACTGCTCCGTTTCCAGGTTGAACCTGACCCCTTCGTCTCCATCGGATTCCATGTACTCCAAGACGGCCAGCGTGTCTGGCTCCGTGAGGCGCAGCACCCCGGTGCGCTCGGCCCGCAAGCGCGTGCTGCTGGACGAGAGCGAGGAGAGGAGCCTGTCCGACTACACGGTCACCAGCAGCGCCAAGGGGGATCTGGAGATCGCCGAGGTCTGCCCGGAGGGGAACTTCGTCAAGGTGCACAACAAGGGCAAGAAGGTCAGGCAAATCTTATATCGCCATTGCATGTTTTAAACCTACAATATTAATAAGTGAATGACAGAACCCTGTTTGATTGAAAAAATATATAATCAAAAAAGACCAAATTAGTTTGCATAACTGTAGGTGCAAAAGAAAGGTTAAACTGTAAGGCAAGCGGTTGTGCTTGTATAGTGCAAGATTTTTCTATTTTCTAAAATGGGTTTGTATGTTCTCAGGAGCTCTCTCTATCTGGATGGCAAGTGGTGCGTCGCGCCGGTTCCCTGGAGACCGCCTTCCGCTTCCACCGCTCCGTGAAGCTGGACGCTGGTGCCACGGCCACCGTGTGGTCAGCCGACTCTGGCCACGACCACGAGCCGCCGCACTCCATCGTCATGAAGGGCCAGAAGTGGTTCGTGGCCGATACCATGACCACTGTGCTTATCAACCAGAACCAGGAGGTATGCACCAACTGCTATTCTTAATATTTCTCTTCCTTAAAGGAAGGATTTAGAGTTGACAATGTAGAAATTACTATTACTCCGTCTTCTTTCTCAAGAGACATATTTAAAGAAATAAATTGTTACTGTCATATCGTCGTATTAAAACACACCCGAGTAGTAGTGAAGTGAGTTTGGTGTGTTACATTACTCACACTACACTTCAATCTCAAAAGGTACAACTCTGTAGTGATACTAAAGTAATGTATGTATTGTCTATCTATGTGTGTATTGATGTAAATATAAGTTGGTGGTATACTCATGATTTCAGGAGATGGCAATATCGGAACGGCAGCGCCGGCAAGTCAGCACGAGCTCGGCACGGCACCGCGAGCTCAGCCACAAGCTGCCCCGCCACGAGTACGGCGAGCTGCCCCAGGTAGCCCCCCACCCCCCCCTTCCACCACCACGTGACCACCATGACCGCCCGCCGATACTTCTAGTGGTAAGCCCGGGGGTCTGCGTACGCTACCAGCTCTGTCTGCCGCCTATTTATCTGTATCACCTACTTGTTGGAATAGCGGCGCTGTCTTTCTGCATTCTACTCTACTCTTTTATTATAAACTGAAATAACTGGCATTTTTAGGCTTCCCAAGACTAGCTCTCGACTTTGGTTATGTTGTATAGAATTTTAACAATAGTCTTTTGTTAAAATTCTATATGCTGTAACGGTGTGAATGGTTTGTGAGTGAGTGGATGAATTTGGATGCCTCGGTGTTATATTTCCCTGTGTGATTGCGGCCAGTTAAGAGCTAGGCACGGGAACCTAACAATGCAGAGTGGCGATGTTAGTAAGACAGCGCCTGCCTTTCTATCCAACTGATTGTGGTGTACTGTAAGCTAACACTACTCTGCTGCGACGACACGCTTTACATTGTCTGTCCACTTTCGCCATCTAATATAATATATTCCAGCCCATTGTTAGTCAGTATAATAAATTGTTCATTATTTTTTTATCATTTGCACTTTCATTCATATTATAACTGTTATCATTCAAATTAGACAATGCACTTTGTTAGTTATGTTAAATTTCAGTTTACACAAATCTTATTTACAACTAATATTGTGCGCAAGTCCTTTGATTCGCAAATAGTAAAACTGGGCCGGAAATTATCTTATTAAACTTCATAATGCATTATTTACTATCTACTTTTAACTATTAACATCTTCATCATCTCAGTGTGAATTTAACAGGAAATTTGGGACAATGGAATATAATGAATACTAATCGACTAAAATAAGTGAGCAGAGAATCTGGAATAATGACAAGAGAGCTCAATATGCGTAGACTCCTCGGCTTAACTCTTTTATTTGTTTATTGATGTTTATGCATTCTTTCAAATTATTTATGGTATGTACAGAAAAAACTTTCAGGCACACAATGATTTACTTTAAAATGTAATTAACCAACATTATTTAAAAATTATCACAATATTTATTTATAACTGAAATCATTGTCGGTGGAGAGCCCTCAAGCATGATTTTTGGAAAAAGAAATCCTCGTTTCTTTCCTAAAACCTCCCCTAACTCCATACTAAATGGAAGATAAAAAACAAAGATTTCTCCTTCCAAACTTTTCGCTTAGCGCTCAATTATCTTTTTCATTCCTTCGGGAATTATATATAAAAAAGACATATCGTTGGCTACACAAGAAAATGGTGTAACTCCAGAAATGTCGATGCCAACTGTTAGTTTCCTATCAGAGCTCTATGTGGTAAAAAGGATTTAATTCCAAAAAAAAATTTGTAACCGAAATCACAGATTGGGCGATTCATGTTTTTATCTCTCCTGCAAAATTGCCTACCCTGGAAACTTAAAATATACTAAATGATCTACAACTGCCCCCTCCATGAGATGTATCAATTAAATCCCAAAACTAATCTACAGGGTCACAACTGGAAGCTCTTATCATCCCCAATTCCACCTCAACCCCAAGAAAAACTTCTTTCCCAGTAGGGTGGTTTCAGACTGGAACAAATTGCCAAATTGTCCACTCCACTACGGTCAACTAGTTAAAAAATCGTTTAGATGCAGAAGGCAGACAAGAAGCAGTACAAAAGATATAGGCGCACCAGCAAAAGCTGCCTGCCTATAATAATAATCATTTTCTTGTATAGCTGACGATTTGGAGCTATCCTTAAAGTAATGGATTCTTTGGAATCGGAAAACGGTTTTTAACTTTGCTAAACTACAAACGTAAGTGTATGCTTCGAAACACCCGTCACATTATAATAATGGCCGTCAGTCTCTTTGGAAAACCAGTTTCCCAAAGGGCACCTTTATATTTATATGCTATCACCTTTTTTTTTTAATAGAGTTTTTTCTGTACATATTACAGAGCCTTTTTGAAAGTGTGTATGTGTTTATTTACGCATTTACATGAATATAATTTAGTTTTCAATTAAATTCTTGTTCTAATTTGCATAAAAAATATTAATTTAATTGTTAGTGAAAATCTAGTACAGAATACATTATGAATTCTGACACAACATTTAGTAAGAGTTGTGGTATGGAATATAAATTTAATTCTGAACTGAGTTGCAGTCTAGTGGTTAAAGTCGCAAACTTCGGATAAGGATAACCAGATTCGAATCTTGCTTTTTCACCACAGCTTAACAAACTAGATTTTGCTGCCAATACTGCCAAGTAAAGACACTTGCTTTGTGTTCAAACTAATTATTCCAAAACATTCATCTACATACTTTCAAACCAGCTCGCTCGTAAATTTCATTCCTATTTCCACTAGAAGTACTATGGTATGCGGTAAGGACATAACTTTTTTTTTTCAATTTATAAATGTTGTTATTATTCTTGACTAAATGTTATATCAGCTTTTAATATATTTTGTACTTATGTTGCATGTTTTCATTATTGTTACAATATACACAGCATTGTAGCTTCCATGTATGTATACTACTACTATATTTATACTACTACTACTACTATGTATAGTCGACCCCTCTATTATTCACCTAAGGGCGTTTGTCCCTCTTCCTCTCGCACTTTTCTCCGTATGAGAGGGAGAGAGTCCGAAGTTTGACAGGAGTCATACTAGCCTCCGGCAGGGAAAACTCTCCTACGATTGTCGTTTTCTCATTGATTACGACATGTGCATAACTGTTACGCGTGCTAATAGCTCAGGAGACCGTTACCTACGACCGGTAGAAAAATTGGCTTCTTTCGAAGCGTTTTTATTGATTCTTATTTACCTTATCATTTTCTAAAGTAATTGTGTACCCAATTTTTTTAAACAATGTCAGCCTTTTATATAAATATATATTTATTGAGTTCACTTTTTGACAAACCTTACCCAAAATGATCCCAGTAAATGGAAAGTTAATCTGAGACTAGCTTTAAAAATGTTAGTATTTTCAGAATGATATTCTGGACATATTGACAATTTTTTCAAAGCTTTGTCATTGTTGCTGTCAATAAATCCGTAATATCATTTCGAAAACACCAAAATTTTCTTACGCTGGCCTGGGAGTTGGAGGTGGAGTCTTATTTTTCAGTACTTGTGAAAATATCAAAATATTATTACAATGCTGTACGCAGTGTAAGCTTATAAGATCATTGTTACTCTAACAATCTTCACACAAATAACACCCTCATTTGTTGTACCTATCTTATTATCTTTACTGGGGACACGTAGGACTATTTCACAAAATGTGGATCTCTCGATTATGATTATTTTGTACCTAATGATGTATTTCCAATTTTCCAGGGTGAAGAGAAATGTTCCATCATGTAACAAGTCCAGTAGTCCGGCCTTACAAACAAAGTAGTGTATCGTTATAAAGCATTCAGTTTTTGTGACGAGTGTTCTTGTCAGATTATTGCAGATCTTGGGTTTGAATTTAGAATAAAATGATTGTGTCCGATCATTGGTCGCCTGTCCCCTTTACCATGCACAAAGTCATAAGGACAGTTATAATGGTAAGACCCCTTAAGTGTTTTCTCAGCTTCACCAAAAAATTAAATTTAAATATGTGCCATTAAATTCATTTACATTCTATATTTAAACAGAATGTTTTTTAAAACTAATTTAACCAGAGAATTATATCACTTTTAAAAATTATATTTGAGGGTATTAGACGCATACTTGGGAATCTCCGTTGCAGGAGTTACTTTTGCTAAATACTTATAACGATTTTTCAAAATATGTACCTACTATTATGGTTTAATATGGATTCATATATTTTTAAAAAATAAATGGAAAAAATATATATATAGATTTAATGTATTCGTATTATAACATTTCAAAATGTACAAGTTATAATATTAGTAAATAAACAAAAAAATATTATAATTAATTTTCTTTTTAAATTGACACTTATTTATGCTATAAAAAAGTGGGCAAGTCTGATTTTGCAGAGGAAGAAGAATTCTAACTTTGCTAGTCAAATATATGAGGCGGCCATGTTGTTTCTGGCAGAATACTAGTGTGTAATTGGCTGATTCGGAGATTCCTAATTATGCTTCACCAACTTAATGCTATGTTTGCGGTGTCAAGAAAAGCTCTTTTTTTAAATAATTTAGAATTTATTTTATGTAGGCAGATTTTTATAGAAACTTTATTCCAATTTTAGAGGAGTTTGCTTCTAATACCCAAATTTATTAAAATATATAGTGAACGCTGTTAAAAGTAGCACGAAACAGCACAAATCCAAGTTTGCAATAGTTGAACTGACTTCCTATAATAGGTTAACCTACAGCACCATTAGAGATAAGGAAATCACCTCTATAGGTACAAAGGCAGACATCTGTGCATTACACACTGTCAACTGCCTACCTATTCCACTAGTAGTCTAGTAGTTATACGGCACTGACTCAGAGAAGACTTGTTTCCACTCCACTATGTTTCTGTTATTAGTATTAAAGGGCCGTATACATATATTTTATAAATAATTACGCACTTTGAAAATTTTATTACAACTTTGTAAACTAGCCTAAAATATATATATTTCAATGTACACATTAAGTATTCATTACAGTAAAATATATGTCAAAGACAGATTGGAAAATAAAATCAAAATCTCAAATTGTATTCTGAAGCTAAATTGATAGAATCTTAAAAGTGGTAATTGTTTAGTCCGATATAGTGGAGACTTCTGTATTTCAAAACATATTTGTATTTGAAAGTGCATTTAAGGTAAGAAGAATATTTTTTTAGACATTTAATATAATTTAAGTTGATGTTTTGGCATAGTTTTTAAAAAATTAAATCATAAACATAACTATTAGACAGTTTTATTTACAATAATTTGGAAAACACTATCCTAGTAACATTATACTCAGAATAAAAATAATAAACAAGTCTTTTGATTTGTTTGACTAAATTGTATTTTCTTAACTGCTTATTTTTTTTATCATACTTAATGCTTTTTGATAGTTAGGATGGTGATGTGTATATTGCAAATAATGAGATGTGTCTTTTTGAAAACAAAATTGAATTGATTGGTCTAAACTTGTCCTGAAATAGACAAAAATTGACTCATAAAAATAATAATCTTCCCCCAGTTAGTAACAGTATTGTATCTGAACTACTACTTACCTGTTAGTCAAGTTTGGAAGGAACTAAATATAGTTTCCACTTTGTCCAATTTTTTATTATATTATATTACTAAGCCAGATCTATGGTGAATGGTCAATAAAAATTATGTTACATTTATTTAGAATATTTTCGTTTTTTAGTAATATTTTTTAACTAACAATAATTTTATACATTACTTCATTAATACATGATTTTAAGTAATACTAATTAAACTGTCTCTTTTCTGTGTTAAGTATTTGATCCGTACCGTGAGTTTCCCATTACTCTAAATCTTTATGAAAAGTTTAGTATTTTATAAATAAACATGACGACTTTTCCAAAATATTGTTAAAATAAAGTAAAAGTAATATGTAATTTATAACAAAATAGAAATACCAATTATTATGTGTGTTTATATATTGTTAATTGATAAAATTTGCTCTGAATCAAAGAAATGAGAATTCATCAGAAGGTTTGTATTTTGTAAGTGATTAGTGATTACACTGATTACATAATGCTGTGATACAAATTTCATTAAAAAAATCAGCATGATTAATGAATATTAACTCGTAATACAATTATTGTATTCCTATGCTATATTCATACAATCCACGGTCATTTATGCTCTAGTAATTCTACAATACTTTAATGGAGGACTCACTCTATATTTAAATGTAATGGGAAAATGGCACACTGCTTATTTTATTTTCTGAAGTATTCAATTAATGTTTACCCTTAATTTGTGTGAGCAGTCCTAATTATGTGTTCTAAATTTGGATTATTATTACGTGAAAGCTTATATCTACTTTGCACATTGCGAAGTAATGTTAATGTAATCATATGCGATGATATCTAAAGAAGCAATTAAAAAATGTTCTTAGAATCATCTTACATAATTATTTTTATGTATGAAAAATGAATAAATACTTTATTTAATTTGTCTGTTTTATTTCCTACTAATTATTGTCTACAAATTAATGACCTATGAATGAAGGCGCTTTTGATTTCCACATTCAAATAAAAGGATAGTAAAACAACATTATATCCAACAAAAAAAAGCATAGATCGGGTTAGGTTATACACCGTGTCCCACGATGAGACCGCGAAACTCCGGAGGGTGATTGTTCATGGTATTCTGAGAAAAAAATCCATATAAAGTTTTTTGATCCGGGCATTTTTAATAATTAATTAAAAAAAAGTATTCATAAAAAGCGACTATGTAATACTGGCTTCTGTTTGAAATGCTAGCGGTGGCGGGGTGGCGGTGGGCGGGGAGGAGTGGGGGTCCGCTCTGGTCACCGAACGCCTTGCCTTGTGCGGACATTCAAAATTCGAATTTCATATCTGAAATTGGTGCAGGTCACGTGGTGTTAGCCAGTTCAAAAATGGACGGTATTACACGCGTGAATTTTTATTCATATTTTAATCATTTTTTTAAGAAATTAGAATTGAGTTTTTTGAAAAACTTTATTAAGATTTTTTTTCTCAGAATATCATGAATAATCACCCTCTGGAGTTTCGCGGTCTCATCGTGGGAAACGGTGTATATTATACATAATACCAAACCATAAGTCCATCCCACATGGATCGGGCCCTAATCTAATCTTGATCATTTTATTACATGAAGGTAAGATGATCAGTCGTACGCTCCAGTACCAATCCAAAGGTATCACACATGAAAAATTCATATGAAAATCATCATCATCTCAGCCCGTTGAGGTCCACTGCTGGACATAGGCCTCCCCCTGCCGTCTCCACTCCTCCCGATCCTGCGCCGTCCCCATCCACTGTCTTCCAGCAGACATCCTGATGTCGTCCACCCATCTCGTCGGTGGACGTCCTTGAGGCCTCTGGTTCCTCAGTCTCCACTCCAGAACGCGTTTCGTCCATCTGTCGTCCGTCATTCTGGCTATGTGACCGGCCCATTTCCACTTCAAACCAAGCAATTCGCTGCACCACGTCGCAGACCTTTGTCTGGCGTCGGATCCAATCGTTCCTTTTTCGGTCTCTTAATGTTATTCCAAGCATAATCCTCTCCATGCTCCTCTGTGCAACTTGCAACTTATGGGAGGATTGCTTGGTCAGAGTCATTGTTTCCGCGCCATAAGTAAGGACGGCAGAATGCACTGGTTGAATACTCGATATACAATAATACATATGAAAATCACATGTAAATAAATATTTCATGTTGACTGCCTGCGGGAATCGAACCCGCGACCTCATGCACGATAAAAAAATGCGCTACCACTATGCCACGAGGCGGACAAAAATTGTTATAATCTACCCTGAAATAAAAATATTTAAGTATTTTGTACTGGCTACATATATTATAATTTGGCACCCCTATACGTGTTAAATGTCAAAGTGAAACCAAAAAAATTGTCTGTGGTAAATGTCAAAATTTGAAGGAAAGAAAAAAATACGACTTCTGAATTTGCAGATTTATTCTGAATGGTAAGTCTTTCCTGTAAAATATTATAGTTTGTACGAGTCTTTCTTACGTAACTATATTACTAAGTCCTTCTTAATTCTTTGTAAACGTAGCTATTTTTTCATTGCAAAATACTTTAATAATCACTTTGAGGTTAGCTAGTGTCGCTGTATTATTTCAATTAATAGAACGGTATTTTATATTATATAAACTATTAATTTACATCATACAAAAAGTTGTTGAGTTAATCCAGGATTAACCACGTTTTAATTGCTTGAGCTAACTTAGATGTTTAAACAAACCTATTAGATTTGTTGAGATTATCTACTGACATTTCTTGGTGGAATTGCATTTTAATAATGAAAACACCTTTTTTAGTTAGACCACTTATATAGTTTATTCCAGTAACCTGGTTTCGCTATCGCTAGCATCGTCAGACTGGTAAGAGGCTTGCATTAGAAGGAGTTGTCGACCAGCGAACCTGTCATAATTGTTAACAAATTAAAACATAATAAAAATTCTTCCCTATCCAAAAACAATTCTTAATGTAAAATAGCATCAATCTAATTTGCTTTCTTTTTAACGTCTGTAATTAATATTTAAATTTTTAACTTTCAAAAACCAGTAAATTGAAAAATGCCTACTTAAAATCATTTTATGTAAAATATTTCTTCCATTATTATATACTCGTAAAATCATGATTGCTTACCCCTGCCCTCATTTAAATGTAATTAGTATACCTACACCATTTGTATATAACATGATAATTTGTAAAGCCTCTTACCAGTCTGACGATGCTAGCGATAGCGAAACCAGGTTACTGGAATAAACTATATAAGTGGTCTAACTAAAAAGGTGTTTTATTTATTAAACCTATTAGAGTAAAGTCGGTAAACCAATCCATCTAGATTTGTGGCATTCAGAGATTTCTCGGTGGTGTTCCATAATAGCTGAACCTACAACATTTAAAATCTTTGGGCTATATCAAACAAAACAGTTAAAAGTGGAATAAAATAATATTCCTAACGCCTAATCTTTGTACCTATATTTTTAAATAGAGGTTAAATTAATTTGGGAAGGTAACCCAACAATATTTTAACATAAATTACCGTAGAAATAATAATCAGCGATCGAAAAATCTATTAAACTCTGTGCCAAGACACATCCGCACTCAACACTTACATCCTAGTCTACTGAGGAAAATAGTCAGTGGCCTTTGCACATTTGTATACTGGCGCCATGTTATAGGGTTCAAAATAAAGGGGCTAGACGAGGTGTCCATATTACCCGCTTATTCCATATATACCGACCATACTCGGTACCTTACTTCATGTTACTTATTCATGAGCTGGGTTGGATTATAGAACACCTGTATATATTATAAGTTATAAGGCATAAACATAATATATACTATATGGTACTTTGATAGCGTTTACTGGAAGCTGGTAGATCCCCAACCCATCGGAGCATTCTGTTTGAAGTATTATTACAATTGCTACAGACATAGTGCTGTACCTCTTCAATCTTTTGTTTGGGAAATATTTTAGGACTTGACATTTTATTTGAAGTAGGAAAGCTGGATGGATGAATGGATTGTTTTATTTGTTTAAAAATACACTAGCTGGCCTGGCAGACGTTGTTCTGCCCTTTCTGGTAGGTGGTGCGATTTTTGTCTTGGTTGGTGGTACGATTTTTGCCGCGGTGGTGAAGAGAGCTAACCCACAAACCCACTACAATCAGAGACATCTTTAGTTAACTATGTAAGCGAAGAGAACTGTAAAAATTTTATGTTTCATTTGTATTTGCAATGAAACAAAGACAACTATAATTTTTAATCATTCTGTTTCCCTCTTACAAGTTGAAATTGAGACAGTAAAATTGTCTAAATCTGGACATGACAAAGGACGAAAGAAATAGCTTACTTATCTATGAAAATTTATTGATATCATTGAATGGAACAAGTATAGTGATTGCTCCAAGATTGGAACATAAAATTTTGACAATTCTCCTTGAAATAGCTTGTCTAGTCTAGTGTTACTACACTACTTAACATTTAACATGTCTGCTTACAATACATATTATGGGGCTTAGCTCTTTTCACCCCTAGATTTTACTGTTTTTTTCACCACCACGGCGACGATTTGTGGTAATAATACTATATATTAGGAATTAGGAATGAAGTTATTGTATTTCGCCACACAGCTGATAGATGGCGCAAGTATTAATAATCTAGACATAATATATTTGGCGCGCGCTATTTACCTAATTAGGGTCAGTGACCTTCATTCGCGCAACCTTCCCTAGCCCCTGACCACCGCCAACCGCTTTACAGCTAACTATCTCTTACACCCTTTTCTTAATACATTTATTAATATATATTGTTGTATCATTCGATAATATTTTTTTTGTTATTTAATAATGTGATGCTAATAACTACATTATTATAACACTTTAATTTGTTTATTTTTCTTTTGGATAAATTTTGGTTACGATCTTGATACGATAATGTATACGAAATGTTTTTTTTATGTATTATGGCGGCTTTTATGAATGTTATTTAGGAAAAATCTTATCTGAATTTGATTTGGTGAATAACTCAAAATAATATTAAAACATTCGGTGTCGACGTAATTTATCAGGTTGAATTGTGAATAGTCGACACGATAATTCGTTCGTAATTTCCGCAATCTCTTTGTAGCGGTATTTTGAATGGATATTGTTATGAATTCCTTATTATTTATTTGATATCACTTTTCTCACTGTTGAAAGACCTACCTAGCCTAGCCTAGGCTCTACAAAAATTATCCAATCGAATATTTTCTTTAGAAACGTGCATTAAAAAAAATACAACATTTTCATATTATTTTAGGTGATTCAGTCATCAAAACCTATATTATCTTGTTTTGTTTATTTTTGTAAATTTATTTGCATATTTTAAAATTGATTTTATAAAAAAACGATATTACGTAATATCGATGCACATATTTTGCGAATCAATATTGTCAAATCGCGATGTATTGGGACAAAACACAGTGATACCACGAATGGAAAGGGGTCAGAAATGGAAGCTTCTAGCAACATCGACAGGTGATTTTAGGTATCAGAGCAATAATTTTCGCAAATATACCGATATTATCAAGTATCGATAACTTTGTTCCAATAAATTAACTAGAAGTATGGATAAACATATACTCAGATATTGATATTGATATTTTCCGAATATCGCTCATTCCTAGCATGATACTTGACCTATTGAACTCCTAGCCTGCAACAGTCATCATTAGCTCGTCATGTTTGTCCAATCATAGCTGTCATGTTCCGCTCCCGGGCCCCTCGCCCCTCGCCCTGCGCCCTGCGCCACGCGCTTGTCGATCACCCTGACACATGTCAATCTGTATCTGATCTGGTAGTACCAATCAATCCCTTGATATCATTCCTGAGGTTCACGGATTGATATTTTACTCTGTTGAAATTTGATTTTTCGAGGAGTGGCGCGATGCATGCGATGCGGAGTTTTCTCTGCCATCAATTGGGGATTAGGGAAGTGTTCTATATTTTTATATTCCGTTTTTTTTTGTAAATACTAATAAATTTTCAAAAGTAAAAATAAAATAATTCAAAAGATTCCTCGTGATTGACCGCAAACGGATGCTATAAAAGCACCCGTCTCCTAAGCGCACAAAAAGGGTCGTACTGAATATATGCATAGTTGATGCGTAGAACCCGAGAAAAGTGGCTATGTACCTACTTTTTTCTATTTTAGGCGCTACTTACATCAAAACTTGGTGAAAATGCTTTGAAATTAATAGACGCATCCTACCTATAATAATGACCGGTTTTGGTGGGAAATCGCGATTACATTATTTAAAAAAATAATTACGGACATAATAAAAAAAATCCGGAAAAAAAAATCAGAAGAAAAAGACATGTCGCAATCTAAATAAATTTTTTTAGTCGTCCCGTAGCGTTTAGTTTTCTAATGATTAGTTTTTTAGCGGAAACATTTATAATTTTAACTGAGATTCTTATAAAAAGTTTCAAGATCATTCAATTTCACATTTCACATTCACATTCATTCATTTCACTGATCAAACAAGCGGAGCTGAATATATGTTATGATCTACTTGAACTAAATAGTATGCTTACAACATAATATTATTTTGAACTTAGCTCAGACTATGTAACTTCCCGATTATCTCTTCCAGCCCTAGTGGCAGTACTGGCAGTGTCTGCGTCCTGTGTACGTGTCTCCTACCACGTGTCTCCTACCACGTGTCACCCACCACGTGTCCCGGTGACTGCAGCTGCAGTTCTTGTTCCGATATTACGGTTGTTGTATTGTGTTCTCACCCACGCGATGCATGGCTATATCTGAACTTGAGAAACAAATATCTTGCTCTCTGACACCGCGTCCTAATGTTATCAACGTTGCCACTAGTCCGTGTGGTAAACATGCTGCTTGATATATTGTTAGGGATAATACTAGGAAGAAACATAATCCAAGATATTCAATAACACTGTGACCGTATACTGGCAAAAAGCGTTATTTCGAAAATATGCTGTTTTGACTTCAAAATGCAATTATTTATGAATTTTTAAAGCTAACGGCAAACAAAAAACAACAACATAACAACATAAAATTGTCCAAAATCATTTTTCTTAACTAACCAACCATCACGCATTTCGCCGAAGGGGTATAGGGTTCCCAAAGAGGATATAGCGCCGCACCACCCTGTCTTGGCACACTTCCCTTGCTTCCTCCACATTCATACATCTTCTCGTGCACGCACGGCGATTGTTCCGACTTTTCACATGACCACTTTCGAGTATTTGTTGTATTGATCACGCCATCCGTAATATTGAATAGAGAGATATGTTCAACGTAAATAAAATATACAAATGTATGTCCATTATTGAATGAATTAAATCTAATCAAAGTAATGTACGCAATAGAGAATGAATGAAATGTTTTTATGCTCGGAATTGTCCGTAAATTGATCGAAGTATCAATTTATTATTTACCATGACAGTTAAATGCCTTTATTAAAAATCAATAACTGATTTATATCAATCCACCACCCACTATCTTCTGTGGTACCTACTGCTCTGGGCTCTGGTACACCTACTCGGGAACCCTACCTACATACATACATTATGTGATATGTGATATACATAGTTTGGCGGCCGCTGGACTCACGATGCGGAGGTTTTGGGTTCGATTCTCGGTTAGAACACAAATTTAAAAAGTAATTTTTCTAAAACCTTGTTTGTGACGTTATTCCCCTCTGTGATTGAGTCTCCTGACCTGTTGAGGTGGTTAAAAAAAAAAATAATACGCACGCACTTACCACCTGCCACGCGTAAGTCAAGTCATAGCGATATAATGCACATTGTGTATTATTATTTTCACCGTAGGTACTATGCAAAAAAAATAAATTACTTATTACACAGGATCAAAACTGGATCAAAAGCTTTATGATGCTGTAACAAAAAAGACTAAAAAGTAATTAGGAGAGAGTATCGGAAGATACTTGTACAACTATCCACATTGTACAACTATCCTACTTGTACAACTATCCTACTTGTACAACTATCCACATTGTACAACTATCCTACTTGTACAACTATCCACATTGTACAACTAACCTACTTGTACAAATATCCACATTGTACAACTATCCTACTTGTACAAATATCCACATTGTACAACTATCCACATTGTACAACTATCCTACTTGTACAAATATCCACATTGTACAACTATCCTACTTGTACAACTATCCACATTTTACAACTATCCTACATCCTACTTGTACAACTATCCACATTTAAAGAAAGGATATCATTAAATCGAAAGGAATTCCGAATAATTCAGCCAAAATACTATAGAAAAAGAATTGTGGTAATTACAAATTAATGACTTTCGGCGTCGTTTAATTAATCGGGATGAAAATTCGCAAAGGCAATAAATTCATCTCGGTAAACTATGTCGTCGCCAAATAATTTTATTAGCAAACTATGAACTATTTATTTAAAATTTTGAGTAGTTTCGGCATAATTGATTAGTATCACTCTTTCTTCAGTGTATTAACGCAGCAACCCTTATTCCGGCCATACTTGATTATTTGTCACCAAAACAATAAAGGGCGGGTGTAATAATCATTACAGAGAGCCGCCCCCGGGATACAAACCGCTGGCGCTGGCTGTTTACTCTTCGCCTAATCATTAATCATTTTATTGTTTTTCTAATAAGAGAGTCACTGTAGAAAATGTTAGCGGGGCTAGGAGAGGGCGGGGTGGGCACTTGAGTGCAGCTTCTACACCAGGGGCTCCAATCATTAAATTATTTATTTAAATAATTAATGTCATTCGCACGATATTTTTTGCGGTATTAGGATTGTTTTATTTGAATTTCTTGTTAAAAAATCTTGCAAGTTAATTATAAAACTATTTTGATATCACGATGTTTTTGCTAATCCTTTGTGATATTGTACTGTGTAAATTAGTTTAAATGGGCGTTGAAACTAAATAAAATAAAATAAATTTATGCTACGTATATTTTTAAAACTATTTTTACTACAAGAGTACTCTTGTACAATAACTAGAGACACTTATTTCTGTTCTGATATGGGAAAATCTCTGATAAAAAGTTTACAAACGATCTATGACATTTTTGGGCGTTTTCAATTTTATTATTTATTAATTCACTCTTTAGACGTTATATTTAGTTATGCCAATTGTAATAATTTCCACGGTTCCCAGCTCCGAATGTTTTTTTAAATAAACATTTTTAAACAAAAACAACCTGAACAAGACAGGAGGTCCATCTAACTAGAGGAGGAGTTTGAGAAAAGTATCTTGTAATTGCAGCGATCTCACCGGGAATCGAACCCGGAACCTGCGTGACGTGAATCCAGCATCTTAACCATTACACCACGGGGGTCACCGAAACTAGGTTATGATACTAGGTATATAGGTTTATGCAGTTTTCGGTTAATTTCATGTCACTGCTTTCGTAATCAATCTGCGGCTTTACTAAATCTATTATAGATACCTAATCTTTTCCTTGTCCAAGCTTTTCATCTATTGCATTGGGGACCCCTGCTATATATATGTATATATATATATACAACTCTCCTCCCCCCCTACCCCCATTCCTTCCACCCCCTTCCCAACATCCTTTGTGCTTTTAAGCTCCTTCAATTACTCATGTTAATTATTCGACACTTGCACTGTGAAATGTGCTTCACTTCCACTCGTTAGGTCCTCACAGCCTCTCGCAGATGTGACGTAGCAGATTTTACTAACTTCCCTCATTAAAACATCTTGCAGTCATGTCGCCATCGCCGGAGCCGGCGCGGCGCTGTCCAAGTTTCGCAAGAAATTTAACTATTAAAGTTTTTTCTTTTCCCCCTAGAAACACGCGAACCCGCTGTGGAGCTTGCTAGCTCAAAACTTTACTTTAATAGAGTATAGAAGATGGCAGTAAAACTCTGTGCAGTATCTAGTTACCGTCTCGTATGCAAAAAAAAAAAAAATCAGTGGATGTCCAAAAAAGATTAAAAAAACTTTTGGTTGTCTGTAAAGTCGGTTTACGGACGATAATTTTACGAGATAACGTCATAAGAAAACATTGATGAAAAATAGCATACTTTTATGAATTGAATTGAATTATTATTACTGAATTATCATTATTTTGTATAATACAAAGCAGGAGTTAATGGAAAATTAATTTTTTTTCCATAAATTAACATTATTTTGCACTCGTTAATTTCACTTTCACTTTGTAGCTTGTGTGCTGCTGCTGTCTCCCTTCTACTCGGACGCATCGGCCGATGGAGTGGAAGAGAGATAGTTGCGTCACAAACCGAACGCCTAGGCCGATCGTGCCTCTCTATCGCTTGTTCCGCGCTCTCGCTTGCACACTCGGCTCAGGCGGAAAGTGACAATGAGTCGTGCTTTTTCGTGTGTGCAGCCGGCGTTCGTCGATTTATTAGACGTTATCACGTCAAAAATCTAAGATGTTTCTGGTTGTCCTAACCTGCATAGCTTTTTAAAATTTTGAAGTGAAACTTGAAAAGTTTTAGCAAATAATGCATTGTTGATTTCTATTTTTTTACATTAATTACTTGGTGGTTTTCCGTTGTTTTAAAACTACGATACGCTTCCACGTACATATACGTATTTATTTTTCCAATTAGTTCTTTTATGACAAGGTGAAAACACTTATTGGTAAAATGAATACAAGTAGTAGAAGTGTACCAAGTGATATTATTTTGCTTTTAAAAATGATTTTAAAAAAATTGAATATATTTAGTAATTATTAACAATGATTGAATATCGCTACAAATATGTATCTTACAATAGATGATATATTATATGTTTCGTTGGTAAAGTAGTGCTTAAATTTTCAACAAATATCCTAAACACTGAATCTACTATTTATAAAATATTTTCATAAAAAAACCCAATTTTGTTCACATCCATAAATAAAAAATAATAAATTCATCAAAATATACGGAAGCCGGCAGCATACTGTATTCTTCTTCCTTAATCGTAACTACGCCATTTCGCATCAGATTACAGCATTTTCTCCTCAAACTGCGCACTACGCAGAATCCCAAGTAAGGAAAATATTAGTAGACCTCCCCCGCCCCCGCCACCCTCATCTCGCTTCTAGAGTACGACGCAATACTTCCTGCCTCCCCCACTCCCTCCCCTCCCCTTCCCTCCCCCTTCCCTAACCCATACCGCTATCACAATTCACAATAACACCACTCTTTAGTTCAAAATCGACCTGAAACCAAATCACGTACACAACATGTTTGTGAAATCGAAATCATCTCTCAAACACACTTTTATTGCATGCAGCGACAAAATTTTCTCTTATATAATTTAAAATTATTTATTTTATCTCATATACTCATACAGCTCAGCATCGCCACTTTGTAAAGAGGTCGGTATCCTTCGATCGACGTAAGAAATACTTGGAGAGTTTGTTTCGTCCCTTGTTATAATATTGCTTTGTTTCCTACCCTTTGGAGATGGGGTGGTTCGTGACGTCATGCTTCACGCTGAAGGGTAATCGATAGTTAGCGTCACAACACAACATGAGGCGTAATACCTGCACATAATAATAATAATATTGTACTTATATAATAATAAACACAACGTGTGTTGGGATAGAGATACATAGTTCTTATTAAATTATATGAAACTATTTGGAGATGATGGAGAGATGAATGTTAGATGCGTATTAAATTTTTTGTAATATTGGGTTTTGTTGTTACCGGAACACAAATTGATTCGATAAAAATCATACCCATTAGTAATAATAAAATAAGAAGTAAATCATCACTACTTGTAGTACGGTCATGTCATATTTAAAAACCTGTAAAATTGCTGTAAAATTTACTTCTATACAATTTTTTTTCCGTCTCTTGTTTATTCTATTAATTACATTTGGGCTAGTTGCACATAAAAAATCTATGTTCCAAAAAATATAATATAGTATAGATACGAGACATACGAGTCGCCGGCAGTTTGCGTCAGAGCTGCGGGACGTGGACTTGACTTGGGAGGATGAGCTGGCGGCCGATCTCTTGGCCTGGAGGCAGCTTGTGAAATCCATATGCTTCACATAGGGAACGGATAGGTATGATGATGATGATGATAGATACGAGTTAATTTTATCGATCTGGAGAAAATAACTGCTAATAATATTTTTTTTTGTATTCTTCAATATTATGTTTTTAGCTAAAAATCGCAAGTTTTCATTATAAGGTTAATGCATGGAAATAGAGTTTTGAACCAATTCTTTTGATTTAATACAATAAGCGAGCCAAATATGTTCATTACACGTAATAATATTACTTAATATTATGTGGGACAAATTATTCGTCCTTGAAGTAACGCCACGTGGTTTATGAAGTCAAGGATTTCCCTTACCCAAGGGCTTCCTAGTTACTATAGTTACTTCTAATACCTACCTATAGAGATGTATACATTGTACCGTACAGTACATATTATGTGTATAGCCTACAGAGGTGCTCTCTAATTTCGGGGGTTGATTTTACCCGAAATTTCATCAGAAATATTCTACAGAATTTAGTAAATCTTGCGATGTTCAATTCCTAGAAGTTTATATTAATACTTCCTAAATTATGTATGGTTAACACGCTTTCCTAGAAATTATAATAACTCGTGTTAATACCCACTTACACTGTCTGGTTTTAAGTATAGGATACTGAAAATAAATTTATTATAGAAACGCTTAAATTTGCAATGACATTTGCTATTTTTATTATAATAGTAAATAATTGCTTTTCGTAAATATATTCATTATAATATTGCAGTTTTCCCGTACCATACCCTGCTAGACTTGCATAACATATTGTATCATATCGCGTTAAGTGGGGAACAAAATAGTATTTGACTAAAGTAAAAACACTTCATTTTTAATTTTGACGAAGTTTACTATTTTCCATATTTAAATATAAAAATTTTCACGTATCTACACAAAAATATAAATAGTCTTAACAACTTTGCTTTCTCTGTCGTAATCAAGTAATAATATTTACAACATTCTGAATGTGTACAAATACTTGTAAACAAATTACTGGATTAAACACATGCTGGACTAATATCAGATATTACTGATATCCCAACAGAGACAGAGAAACTCTGGAAACGAATGTGGATTATCTAGGCATTTACAAGGCTTATGACCTGTCATTGGCTGGGTTGAGTGGCCACTTTACCTACACCAATAAAGATTAATCGCCAAAAATGCTTAACAATCTTCTCAACAGATGTCACCAGTGAGAAAATCACTTGTAAAGTGAAACGTGGCATGATAATTCATACTAATAGATGTTCCGAAATTTGTCATGTATGATCAGCTGATGGGCAATGAGGAATGTTGTAATACATCAAGTGGCCACTTAACCCAGCCAATGACAGGTCTTAAGCCCTGTAAAAACGCCTAGATAATCCACATCCTTTTCCAGAGTTTCTCTGTCTCTGTTGGGATATAAATAATATCTAATAATATTCACGTTTTTAAGACGTAATAATACAAGACATAATATATTATTTCGCTCAATTAATAGTATAGCGGCACCATGCAAAAAATTCAAAAAAAAATACTTATTTTTTTTTTCTTCTTTCACCATGTTAGTGCCGGTAACAGAATTAATGGTGCCTTAAATTCGGTAGTATCTAATAAGTGCTTATCAAAAGAGGCTAAATTGGCAGTGCATAATGGAGTTCTGGTACAACCCTTAATGTATGGTATAGAAGCGGAGCACGGAGTTGGAAAAATAAGGATGAAAGTAAAATTGAATGCAGTTGAAATGCGATCTCTCAGGCGAATGTGTGTAAAACTATGTATGATAGGTGCACTAATGTTGAAATTAGAGCAGAATGCAAGGCTGAGATAAGCATTATCGACAAAATTAAGAAAGGTCTTTTACGTTGGTTCGTCATGTAGAGCGAATGGATGATGAAAGAACGGCTAAAAAAATATATATGATGCGACTGTGCCTGGATGTAGAAGTCGAGGAAGGCCGAGAAAGACATGGCAATGATCAAGTAAAACAAGTGCTTGAAAGTGGGCATGTAAGAAGTCGGAATAATCGACGTGCGTGCATGAGAAGATGTATGAATGTGGAGGAAGCAAGAGAAGTTATGCCAGGACAGAAAAATGAAATAAAAAGTAGTGCTTTAAAGTTCCGTTACTCCGTTGAAGGTCGGTGGGTGAGGGGAGGTGGTTCAGTTAGCAGGATGTTCCATCCCTAGGCATGCGGCTAATTGTGTGATCGTCAGCGGCGGTGGGCGTGGGCGGCCCGCCCCGCCAAGTTCTCGGCCGCGGGTCGTGGCGCAGTCGATACTAGATACTGGGGCGGCGGGCGGCGGGCGGCGGCACACACTCGCTCATCCCCTAGCTGCTTTGCACAATTATTACTTTGAATATAACCTAAATATTCCACTAAAAACCTATCGTTTTTTACTTTATTGCCGTATATACATGGTGTAACAAAACTCGATGTACAAGACAAGCGGAAACCAGTGAATCGACGTAATATTTGGAGTCATTTTTTAGAATATTTTTTATGATTTGACCCGTAGTGTTTTCGAGAAAATTAAAATTGACGAAGTAATTTTTTTCAAACAATTTTTTAAAAATGTTTTTAAGAACTGAAATATTTTTTTTAATTAAGTATAATGAATCGAGAGATATGATATACATTCACTGAAATAATTCTTTTTTATTCTATATTATAATAAAGAAAACAGCGTAATTTTATATTTCACAATATTTATGTTTGTATTTCGCGAGTTGTAAGTAGCAAGAAGTGCTAATTATATTTTTATTCTTTACATAGCAACGACTTAGTTCTAATAATATCTTTGGCTCTAAAGTTGACCGCCAAAAATATTAAACAAAACCATTTATTTTCCTTTAATAATGGGATTAAGTATCCTTTTGAGTATTAATCTGTGTTCGGTATGATTTTAGCAAGCCTTTCTACCACGCTTGTAATATAATCACATTAGTTAGAAATTTTCTATAAATAATGTTGTGTAGATATGTAGGCTTTGCGTTTAAAGGTACATACTCATATATATTTTACAAAGCCTAAATTCTCATGTGGAATTTCATTCTAGTTTATCTTAACTTTTACCTTTGATGTTAGAAGTTAGAACATCATTGAATATAACATTAATGAAATCTAATTGGGTATCTCGTCTGTAAGTATTGCATGAGCTGATTTTATAAAATTCCGTTTTCTCAGTAGGAAAGCGACCTACCCAATACCTAACAACGTGATTTACTGTTGAAACTACACGCGCCCTCTTTCCTCTTTTCGTATTTTGACTGTTACCATGGATTTTAATCCTAATTAGATTGAATGAATAAAGTGAATCGAGGGTGGCAGGTGGTGCGGACATTTCTCCCTGATAAACTGGCGTAGGTACCGTATCACTTAAGGAGAACTGTCGGATTCTGATGAAAACCTAACAAACCCCTTAACTATTTTTTTTCTTCAAGTGGAATTTCATCTAAATGATGAAATCTTTCACATAAAATTATTTAACTAGTTTTATTTAACTAGTACCATAGTTTTTTTCAATAAAAAAAATATTTCATTATAAAATAACTAAAAGAAAAAATCACGAGACAGTATAAGAAAACACAAAATACTTAAGCATGAATCTTCGTTCCCCTCACACTCTCCAACTTCGGTCAACTTCACGAAAGTCTAGAGCCTAGCTTTAGTAGGGTGACTCCATTCCACCGGCTTTGATGGAACGGCGCTGGTCAGAGTCACCATCAAGACCAATGGCATTCGTTATCTTAGCTAGCTACTGAGTGAATCGCCTTCTTCTGCAATTGATTAATTGAATGTCGTAATGTATTAATAAATCAATAATAGTACCATAGTCGAATTAAAAAAAAAAGTAGATTTAAGTTTATCAAAAGTAGAATTAATAAATTTGTCGCTATATTTTTCTTTTCAAAATAAAAAACTAACTCCCTCCGGCGCGGCGGATGGAAGGTTCTGGAAACGATCTGTCCAATGTTCCCAGAGGTTCCGCGCTGCAGTGTGGAATGCGGAATGCGAGCCGCTCGCGCTGCACCCTGCGCCCCCCACCCGCGCCCCCCGCATTTCATAGATCTCCACACAATATATATTATTGGTATACCACGATATGGTGGAATTCTCGACAAGACGATTCTCATCCAAATGTGGAATTACTACAGTTTGGCTTAGTAGGCCATTGTACTTGAGATGATTCCTCGCAAAAATGCACTTTGTAGGTTAATGTAAGTTTAGCTAATAAATATTGTCAGCAGTGGACGTCCAGGACGCCGAGAGCGTTCTCGGGTGGTTGCTTAATAATAATAAAATAAAACAATCATCGATTTGTATCGAAAACGATTGCACGCGAAGAAATTAACGTATGCTGATGATAATGATTTTCCGTACAAAGTGATGAATTCGATCTCGATGTTTGTTTATGCTAAGCACCCTGGTGCCTTGCGGATATGGAAATGATGATGATGGTGTAGTAAGAATTTGAGTCGGATGGTGGTCCTGTAGTAGCGCGTCGCCGGCTTAGAGTCTAGAGATCCACGGATCGAACGCCCACTCCGCCATTACTTGATTCGTACTGCATTACGACACATATATAAAATATATATATATATTTATAATTATCACGTAGTTACTTAAATTTACAGTCGCAAATGGCATTCAATATAGGAATTGTAAATTGCAGATTTACTGTCAATCCGCTTATTAGTACAGAACATCCTTTAAAATTTAGGCGACCCTTGCAAAAGTCATTTTTTTATTTTAAAAGGACGTTTAACAACCAATACCAATAGCTACGTTTCTATTTTGATGGACTGAAACGGAAAACAACTACTTTTAACCGTCTCAATTTTTATTAATTTAATTTCCTTGCCAAAACATTGTATTGAAATCTCTCGCTTTTCCCTTTTTACAAATGGAGATGGTGTCTTTAACCCGAGCTGAGCTATATGCTATATGTACAGAGCGGCGAGGAATGCAGCTTTATGGAGCTTTGGTAATTTTACAGTTCATTGAATGCATTCCTCGATATATATACCGACTTCTTACTGGGGTCTATGAACTAAGATGTATGTTCTTGACTACAATACAGTCACATGTAGGTACTTACGAACTAGCATATTACGGGGGAAATAACACAACGATAGCTTTACATAATATGCATATATTATTATGTTGTTTTTTAAAACATATATCTTTTTAAATTTCGATTTCAGATAAGTGTACTAATCCAAAAAGTTCTCAGAATGCCACATGTGTTTAATTGAGAAAACCTTTATCGAGAAATCTACCAAACATGGAAGAGGACGACATTCCCCATACCTCTCAAAAGGTACAAGAAAATTCCAGTTTTTGTAGTCGAAGACCACAACGACGTCCTGCCATTTATATACAGGTGTATCGGATCTAAGCATTTACCAGTGTATAATAATACGATCATTCATCTGGATTCACATCCCGACCTCCTCATATCTCGCGACCTGACGGCCGAAGTAGCCGGCAAGAAGAATGAACTGTTCGATTCCTTGAGCATAGAGAACTGGATACTCCCCGCGGCATTCCAGGGATACCTTACCAAGATAATGTGGATTAAGCCTCCCTGGGCGAACCAGATAGAGGACGGCGCTAGAAACTTTACCATCGGCAAGAACGACGAAGGGAAAATAAGGCTCAACAGTATGGAATCTTATTTCCTCACAGACGGCCTGTACTGCCCGGCCGATAGGTTAACTGATAAGAGAGACGTCACTCTGTCCGTGCATACTCTGGGATTGTACGAAGAAGACGAAGACGAGGAAATAGAAGAATCGCAATCAGCCGCAAAAGTAGCCGAGAATATTTTAGCCGATTTAAAAACATTGGAAGAATACGTACTGGATATTGATTTGGATTTCTTCAGTACGATGAACCCGTTCAGGGACCTACACGACAAGAGTAACTTGTACGAGAGGCTGAAGGAGCTCTACAGCTTCTCGCTGCCAGCCGTCCCCACGAAGTCGGGGCTGGTGGAGGCCACAGCGCGCCGGGGGGCGCAACTGGAGCGCCTGGGGGCGCTGTTCCAACACCTGGAGGACCATCGCGACCTCGGAGACTGGCCCGGGGAGAGGGACCATGTCTACAGGGAGGTGAGTGAATGAACAATTTGTCTTACACAAAAATTCCTTCATTTGTTAAATTTAGTACCTATCAGATGTTAAGTAATGGTATAGTAAGATCTGTTTAGGATTGACTTACTTGACTTATTTACACGTGAAGCATACGTCAGTAGTTGACGTTCAGAACGTCGCGCGTCGCGCCGGGATGCTTCGATGGCCCAGCTATGCCAAATCGCCTTCGCCTGCTGACAGTTGATTTTACTTACTCTGAACACACGAAGCATAATATTAAAATTGTTTGTCATTCTTTGGATCCTTATCAAGAGTGTCCGTAATAAAGTTAGCTGTCCAGAATGCACCTTCGTTAGCCGATAATAGCAGCTCATCATTTATAAGTTTTTACTGCAATATCCGCCTTTTTTTTTTGCCCGTAAGACCAAGGCATCATTTATATTTCTGGGGTGTTTAATGGCCAGATATGTGTCGGTTGGGCTATTTATCCCCAGTTTTACGACGATATTAATAGCTTATTTCTTCACTTCCTTTATTAAATCCGAGATAAATGCAGCCTGCATTCCTGATGGGGCATGATTTACGAGTTCAGCCGATATTATATTGAAGACCATACAAGATCCACGTGATATTCTATTCTGACTATTGTTAATTAATCAAAACAGACTTAATTTCATTCTAAAGTAATATCGATTACAAAAATGTTGTTGAACAATTTGCCATAATATGTAGTGGCGCTATATAAACTTTATTTTTTGTTTGTGTGTAATACAATTCGACAAATGTTTAATTACCTGTGAAATTCTTAAAATAAGTGCAGCCTTTACACTTTACACTGAAACCTTTAGATGATATTATGGCTGCCTTTTCATGGTTTTAAGGAGGAATTTTCTCTATCCTCATACCTTATCTTTTTTTTAGATTTAGAACCTCATCTGAATATACGAGTAGTAGGACAAGGAATGATTGGTTTTCTTATGTTATTTCCAAACTCTCGTAAATATGCCTGAAGTTGGTCGAAGTTGGAGGGTGTAAAGTAACAGGTCACTTCATACTACTTCACACACGACGCTACCTATACTTCGGTCAACGTTCCGAATTACTTCTGCTTGAAAGTTTGCGAGAGTAAAGAGATGACATGTTTGTAATGTTGTCCCCCTCTGTATTGGGCCTCCTGGCTTGTTGAGGTTGAACGGTGTTGATCGTTTCAGGTGTGGCGAGTTGGCGCGCGCGGTGCGGAGGCACTACGCGGACCGCGAGGTGAACTGGCTGGTGGTGCACGACGCGGGCTGCACGTGCGACGAGACGGAGCTGCCGCACCACGTGGCGGCGCCCGGCGCGCTGGGGGCCTCCGTGCGCGGCCCCTTCCGCCGCCTGCTGGCCGCGCTGCCCGCGCCCCCCACCGCTGTGTGCGTGGCGCGCTCCTCGCGGGGACGACTACTGCCCCGCCGAGCAGGTGGACGACATCCAGGCCATGGTACTCGAGGAGCTGCGGTCAGCCTTCAACACGGACAGCCCCACACTGAACTCGCGTACTTCGGTTACCTCTCTGAATATTTCAGCAACGAACTTCACGCGAGTTTAGAGCGTACATTTTTATCTACCTGTCAGTCTCGCTATACAATAAATTATTATAATATTTATATTACTAGTACTAGTGTGTATATTTTTAATAAACATTTTTTTTCTACTTTTGATAAAAGTGCTGGATGAACTTATTTTTTTATATTAATTTTAAGATGTATTTTTGAGTTAAATTTTTATATTTTTAATATAATTATATCTACATACACATTTTGTAACTTTGTTCTTTTATTTCAACTTCTATAAATATTTTTAAGCGTACCTAAACAAAACACAAGAAAATTCTCATATTTTATTGGAATTTCCAGTAAATTTATAAAAGCAAAAATATAAACCCACTCACACCACTGTTTCTGGTTGGTTGGAAGAGATTGCTTTTAAGCAATAAACCCGCCATTGTACAGAAATTTAAAATAAATATTCACCCGTTCTTGATCAGGCTATAAAAGTCAGACGAATCTTTTGATAGACTTATTTAAATTTTATAAATTTAGCTACTCATAGTTGATAAGTAGAGACGTGATGAAATTTAGATTACAATAAATAATAATGTATTTAACATTGACCAATGTTTTTTGTATTATTGTTATTGAGTCACCCTTTGACCTCCGTAATATTGTACTGACTGAAATGGTGAATGATTTGTCTTTGAAACTTGAAACGAGCCAAGTAAGGTCATGGAACTGAATAACACCCCGACATTAACAGGGTCGGTTCAGGTTCAACGTGATTTGTTGCTCTATGCAGGAGGTACTATGGCGCCCAAATTAACCACCTTTTGCCACCCTGAAAAGCTGCAACTGTTTACATTGAGATTGACTGTTTATTCCTACTTGCTGAGCACTCAACGAGTCGGGTCCATCACGCCTCACGCCTAGAGCCAAAATGTTCTTTCTAGAGATGGGCCGACTATGACTTTGGTCGACTAGCCGATCATGTCGGAACGGGTTTTTTTGCATTTTTTTTTAGTGTTGATTTTGTTTACGCACAAGCCGTACCAAAGGAAGAGTTCGTATTCCTAGATTATATTTCAAAAACTGTAAAGCTGAATCTATAAAAAAAATATTAATACAGGGTGTAACAAAACTCAATGTACAAGCGGAAAACCAGTGAATCTACATAATATTTGGAGTCGATTTTGTAGAATAAACTTTTTTGATTTGACCTTGGTTTTCGAGAAAATTGAGTATGAAGTTGATTTTTTTTTTGAAAAATGGTATTTAATATCATGTATTTAGTCAAATTAATACTATCCATAAAGAAAACTCTAATTAAAAAACGCGTTATAATAAAAATTGGAACAATTTTACTTAATTTGCCATACTTTTGTAAGAAAAATTTTTTTTTCAAGCTCAGATTAAAAAGTCATATTACACAATCGTCTCCAAATACGATGTAGATTCACCAGTTTTCGGATTGTACATCGAGTTTTGTTACACCCTGTATGGGTTACGATTTCATTTCAATCACCCTATTTTTAAGCATAGAAATACGAATAAAGTAAACAGCCGACTACTCAGCACTTTTTGCTGACTAGTTGCCGACTACAAATATGGCCGGATAGTCGGCTCTCCCGACTAGTCGGTACATCTCTAGTTCTTTCGTATGCATTTGAGAGAACCGAGATTAGCCGGAGGATCAATAATTCTTTACAAAATAAACAAAAATGCAAAAACAAAATAATAATTACTCTAGTTACAATTTACAATGGCATCGCTTGGAAACGTGGAAAAAGACATGGAATATACAATGATAACGTACATTCAGTCATCAAATTTTATATGTATGTACGTAAGACGTGTATATTGTAAACTTTTTGAACCTACATTGTACATTGACATACATAAAACGAAAATTTATAAATTTGACATCTTAACAGAGACGAGAAACTTGGAAGGGAATATGGATATCTAGGCGTTTACAGGGCTTAGTATTTGGACACACTCAAAATGTTGTTTATGAAAATTTGTAACACTAAAGGAGGTAGGTATCCAATAAAACTAACAAGTCGAATCGTGTCGCTGTGTATTTTTAAAAATTTATGATCAGTAGAACAGCGCCCTTGAAATGATTTACTCACGAAAACGGCGCTATAAAAATTTTCCGTATTTATTATTATTAACTCAATCTTATTTTATTAGTAGAAACACGGAGTTTTTCACACTAACCCAAAGTATCAAAACAAACACAAATAGGTAGGAGTAGGCATGTAATAAGAAAATTTGTAAACAACATTTTGAGTGTACTTATGGACAACATTGTATTTTACTCATGATGGGCTCGCACTCAATCATTGTTCTCGAGTGGCAATCAAGGCGCAATTGAGATTTTATGGTTCGTTTCGTTTTACGTAAAGTTCAGCACTGGATGTCAGGAAGGCGCAGGCGGTGGGCTGATGTGATGTACGACCTGTGATGTCCCCGCAGACTAAATATCAGAATGTAATCGGTTCCGAGAGCCGATGAAATAAGACGTTTTACGGGTAATTAGTATCGCGTGATGCGAGCTAGCGGCCATGGTGGGCTGTAAGCTATAACAGTTGCTGCCATAACGGGCCCGGTGCCCGCTGCTGTCTGGTTACAGTTCAGGACCTCACAAGGAGATCAGCATGTCTCATGTTTGTAGAAACTCGGAATCTTCGAACCAGAATTTCAGAGAAGTGACATGCCATCCTTGAAAAATATTACCGTTCTGAGGTGTCTAGTACGTTATCAATATACATCTACGTCATCACTAGACATCTGCGTCACACGTTTCGTGTATTGGCCTAAGTGCTGAAGTCTTCAGAGGGTGGAATTTGATAGTAAGAGGTGTCATGAAATTAACCCTAGGAAGTGTATATTTTTAGAAGATTTGTATGGAAACGCCTCTTGTGAATTCTTGTTAGAAGCTTGGAATCTATAAAACAACCGGTCATCAATTAATATCTCACTAGGCACACGATTTACTGCAGCATTGCTAATGCTAAATGCAGAATCATGAATCGTTTACATGTTAAGTCCTCAAATCTTTAAATTTAAAACAGTGATAAGTAGTACTATTGTATCTTTGTGGCATAATTCTTTGTTTTTACATCATAATATCTTTGTCTAAAGAATGGATAAAATTTGTTTTAAAGTTTTTAAATCTCACTATAAGCTAGCTCCAAGTTTTCGTGAAGTTGATCGAAGTTAGGGTGTAGCTGGTTTCTGAACTATTTCGCGAGTGTTGAGTTATTTAATTCTTATTTATTTCTTATTCATTCTTATTTTAAAATTGGATTCAAGATGACCACTTTTTTGTAACCTTTCGGCAGATAATATAAATATTTTCGTTCGAGGAAAATTTTATGACGAGTGTTCCAACTGTTTTACGAGGTAATTGCTTGAATTTCCAACGTTAGTTGAAACTACTGGCGTCATTGCGTCGTCATCGTGTTTTTATGCCACCTTTGTTTACCTTATTCGTTTTTAGCGTGACGTCATACGAACTTTTCATGTCATGACATCACTTGATGCATAAAATCTCATGAGATGAGGCATATTTTCCATCAGAAATCAGGGACCGTACCACAGACACATCTTTTCAAATTGCAGTATATCACTAATTTCATTCGGTACTTAACGACAGAATGTGTATGGCGTTAAAGCAAAAATAATTAATGAAGTTCGCAATATCGCATGTCCGGAACTTCTAAAGTTGTGTCTGTGCTAGCTTACCAGAACAATCTGGAATATGAATCGTATGTTCTAGATTTCTGCCGTTCGCCGCTAACAGCAGATTGTGTACGAGAAAAATTGATGATAAATATTGCCTATAGAAGCTCTGAAGACTTGCAACTTTTTTAATTATGATGAACTGTTAGCTATGTCCAACAAAAACTGTAAGTCGCTCAAGCTTCCAGAGATAAAATTTTTCACCTTTTTTGTTTATTGACAAAATTTCCTTTTTTGCATTTAGCGGCCCTTTAGATACTGATCGGACTGCAGATTTATTAGACATACTAATTATTCTCTCTTTGCTCTTCAGGATTTTATTATCAAAAACAACATAACCACACTAAACAATAAAATAAAAAACAGTGATGCACTGAATTTCCTATAGAAATATGATACGGGATTCCCGAACGAAAACCAGTATCTAATAACCTAGGACTTACTTAATAAGTAAGTTACATGATTCATATAATAATATTAATATTATGCCTAATACTACTACTTACTACTTTCCCTTATCCACCCAGCGGTGCATAGGGCACTGCATTGGTACACCAAAGTGCAGTGTATCTTGATCATTTTATACATGAAGGCAAGATGATCAGTCCTACGCTTCAGTACCAGTCCAAGGTATCACACATGAAATATTTTATTTTATTTTATTTTTATTTTTATTTTATTTTATTTTTATTACAAACAGATGTACAGGTAAAACATAATATTTGTATTTTTAATTTTAAACTAATAATTAACAATAACATGCCTGCCAACCAATTTAATGTATCCGCAGGTAGATTTAAACAGTTAAAAGAATCTACTTATAATGTAAATAAATATTTGTCATCTTAAGTCTGTAAGTTTTTAAGTTCCTTTATATATTTGTTATATGGGGTATTAAACATACATATCTAAGCTATTAAATTTATCATCAAACGCCTTACAAATTCGAAGAATCGTAGAATTATTTCTGTGATTTGTTTTAACTTTAGGTATGTGAAAAAGTTTTAGGCAGTCTAGTTGGTCTGGAAGGGACACGGAAAGAGAGTAGATTAATTAATTCTGGTGAGTCAAATTTGTTATTTACAATTTTATAAAGCAAACTCTGATCATTGATATTTCTTCTAAGTGCAAGGGATTCAAGGTTATAAAACTTTAATATGAAAATCTCATGAAAATAAATATTTTATGTTGTCACCCTACGGGAATCGAACCCGCGACCTCAGGTACGTCAGCCATACCTTGTAGGTATATTTGTGAAAAACTATACCTCATTGGTTGATTGGTTCACATGCTTTTTTTGGATTCTACTATTTTGATGTATTTAAACTGTTGTTTTTCCTGGGTATAAAATAAAATAATAACTATAGATAAAGATACACATTCATAAATAATGCTATTACTATCACTCAAATTGAGCTAGAACTAGTGTTTAGAGAGGGTGGAATTTTAAGCGACATAGCTGTTTGACTAGAAAATCTCAACTATTTTCTAACAATAGGAATCGTATCAATAATAATACCTAATCATATTCACTATTCACCACCCGGTTATACAATTAAGTATTCGTAGAAAAATATTTACTCAAAATGTTGTTAAGTAGTTTAAACTCCGCAGCATTATCAACCAAGAGGTAAGTGAATGGTCATTGATCGAGTACCAATCACTCGATGACCGGATGATTGACAGCCGAGAGTAAGTTTAGTGTAATTGGTGATTAGTGACTACTACTACTTCTGTATGGACACATGGACAGTACATACTACTAACTACTACTACTATTACCTACTACCAACTGCTACTAGGTACTATTACACTAGGATGTCCTTCGCTTCGGCTGATAGTGTCAACGTTCTGCGGCCACGTAATATATACGGTATCACAAAACTAACAAGCTCTACTGAAAACAACATGAAAATATTCCTAAAACCTAGTTTATTGTGTCTTTTCTCCACAGAATCATTTTTAAGGGCGCCATTATTGGAAATCCAGTGTTAAATTCATTACGAATTGGTGATGGAACATGCAACAGCAGTTTTTTTTTTTCAATTCTGTTACTAAAAGTGTCTCCAAGAGGTCCATATTTGGTGGTCTTACAAGTGGATACACGTCATACCCATGGCAGGGTCAATAGATACTTCAAAGATTGAAAGTTCAAAAGAAGGATCAAAGTGTAGGCATCTAAAATTGAATTATAGAATGTATCGTAGTCTGCATAAACTATATTTCTAGATTGTGGAGTCTATTGATGGACAGATTGCACCCAAATGGCTTTAGATGTTTATTGCGCAGTATTGAAGGGTATACACGAGTATAATTCTAGACGGCACATTAAAATTAATAAGTTACAGAAATTTAGGTGTATCAAACGATTGAATGAATCAATTTTGGTATAAATTTAATAGTTCACAAATAATTCCCTCCTTACCTCCGTTTTAAACAAATTTAACGAATTGTAGTAAATTAGTAATTCGATATTTTATACACTAATACCAAATTAAAAATTTTACATATCTAGGAATTTATTCTTGTCTTTTTTTGTCTGTAATCGTTTATGTAGTCTTTGTATCCACAGAATCTTTTTTAGGGACGCCGTTTTGCGAAAACACAGTTGTTAGATTTTCACGAATTTGAAGTAGTTTTATCACAAACTATTTTATCTAGCAGTCAAAGTCTGAGGTTATTACATGTTTTAATTTAACGACAATAACATCATTCGCATGATTAATATATTATCACATTATTTAAAATAAAATAGAGTGTCAATTTTTTTTTTCAATACATATGTACATCCAAATTACTAAATCTACTCTCCCTTATCTGCACCCAATGGTGCACAGGGCACTGCATTGGTACACCAAGTGCACTGAATCTTAATGATTTGTTACATGAAGGTAAGCTGATCACGCTTCAGTGCAAATTGAAAAGAGGAAACTCGTTTAAACGTATGTTTGTATTAAAAATCACATTTTATCGTTTCAGTAGACTGATTTATCGAAACAAATAAATAAACAAGTAATATTAAAATTGTTTAAAAATAGGTTACCCATAAATTAATGTACGTAGCCTTTTCAGTAAAAACGTATTTTAATATTGTTCGAAGTAAATTTCTTTTGTGAAATTCCCAGAAAACAGTACTTTACACACATTTTTACGGTCAACAAGTTTCTTTAAACATAAAAGTAACCACTTAGTACGTAAAACATTTACTGGGAAGGCCTCGTAATAAAATTTCTCATAAACTCTTGAAAATTTTAATTTCCACGTTCAAACATTTTTACTATGGGTACATGTTTGTTTGTTCGCTAATGAAAATTCTTCATTCTTAGATCACGTAAAAAATCCTGGAAAAGGGGCCGCTGATAAATAATTCATAACCGGGCGGAGCGGTGGGTCAGTGGTAACGATGAAGACTAAAAGATCGATGGATCAAAACCACGATCCACCGAGACGTCTTTTTTATATTTAAACACAAACCATTATATTTTGACAATTTAAAATAACAATGTATCGACCCATTGTAGTCAAAACGTCGTAAGCGACTGTTAGGTACAAATTGTGTTTTATTTGTCGAAAATACCCTCAACGGCTAGACGCATCGTCAATGATAAAAAATTCTTTAAAAAAAACAACTTCTTGCTCAATTTTCTCGAATATTATCAAATCAAAAAAAAAACCGCATGTGTGCAGTTCACACCAGGTAGAAGTGAAACCTTAATAAAAACAAAGCTGAGCTAAACTAACTATTATTATTATTGTTATTATTATTATTGTTATTGTTATTATTATTATTATTATTGTTATAACTATTTTTATTATTACTGTTTTTATTATTATTATTATTTATCAATATATCTGTGAAATACCGCGTCAAGGCGCCTTCTCCCTCGGTTTTGCTACAAAATTTTGGGAGTCGAATCTACCTCTTCAGATACATGAATAGAACAAATTTCTGTTTTATAGCCTAGGACCTCCACATTATAAAAGTATAAGGGGTGCCGGCGATCAACTGGTAGATGTATCTGATGAGGTAGATGGAACTTCTGCCAGCCGGCGGAAACGTGTTCGATCTCATTCTCTCGCAGGCTAAATCCCATAGATCTATATGTTTGTCTCTTTTTAGTGTCGCTTTTTTCGTTTCATAGAGTTTCAAATCACTCCCAACGATTCTAAAGAAGTTTTCACTTCAAAAATTTACTCTTCAAAAGCGGCTTAAATCATAAATATGACGTAGATTCACTGGTTTCCCGCTTGCACATCGAGTTTTGTTACACCGTGTTTGTTTTGCAAGAGTAATTAACGTAACTGTTGACTTTATAGAGAAATAACGAAAGACAATAAATAATCTTAATCTTCACCGGGGGTCGTTGGACTTGAAATAATCAATGAAAATAATAGTGGCGTAGCTTGTTAAGGTTCGGGAAAGATACGCTGTGGCAGCGCTAGCGGTAGCTACCACCACCACGCCACGTGAAGACAACCTTTAGCGCGCCTCTTGTAACGTTACTCGGTGTTATCGTCCTACCGCGTCCATTAGCTACTCGCTGCTCGCACTTTGCCAGGGGTCGCTAGATTTGAAATAATCAATGAAAATACTAGTGGCGTGGTTTGTTAAGGTTTGAGAAAGAGTCGCAGTGGTAAATCACCACGTGGTAGGCAAACCTTTAGCGTGCCTCTTGTAGTGTTGTCGTCCTGTACGCGTCCACTATACTCGCCTAGTCGCCTACTATAAGAGCTCACTTTTCACCAGTGCAGGGGTCGCTAGACTTGAAATAAACCAAAGAAAAACAGTAATCCCATCCTCCATTAAACGCACTTTATACGGGACAGAAAACGGTGTGGATGTGGAGTATTGAATGGTCCGCGCGACGTTTGGCTGACCTGCGCTGCGATGCGATTTTCTTAAGGTTTTAGACACTTCTGCGCATACGAATTCAGAACAAAATCGTATGCGCAGTAGTTGAAAAACATTAACAGAATCGAAGCGCTGACAATTAATGTTTTTTATGTAAACGTTTAAATATTAGGTGTTGATTTATTGAATGCTTTGAAAAACGACAAAAACATATAACATATTGGCTATATTAACAATTTCCTGTGTGCAAACATAATGGTGATAAATTATGATCGCGCTTAAAAAATACACACATTTAGCTTGTCTTTTGACAGACTGTACAGTTTTCTGAACAAGAAACTGCGCATACGAATGCAGTTTTTTTGGTCCTTTACAAAACGGAGGACAAAGAAAAATTATTTCTATTTTCAAACTTCATGCCTTCTTCTTCTTACTTGGGGCTACATCCTGAGGTAGGATATGGTCTCCTCCACAAGTAGTGTTGTCCACCATCTCCTTTCCCTGGCCATCCTTAGCTCCTTAAAAAGGTTTATCTTACTATTTATTGCTTTCCGAATATGATATTTTTTCGCGTCCCGTGAGCCACATTCCGCCGACCCCAGCACAACACTATACATACATATTATGCGGATACCAAGTACCTATTTACTACGCACTATATTAAGCGCACTTTAAACGGGACAGAAAACTGTACAGTGTATTGTGCAGTCTGTAAACTGTGCCGTATAAAGCGAAAACTGTATGGAATATCGAATGGTCAGCTCGACCCGACTGTTTGTGTTTTTTATGTAAACGTTTAAGTAGATATTGAAATATTGAATGCTTTGAAACAAGTCACATATTTACATTATTAGCTATATTAACAATTTCCTGTATGCAAACACGATAAGAACTTACGATCGCGCCTAAAAAATATACATATTTAGCGTGTCTTTTGACAGACTGTACAATTTCCTGAAGGAGAAACTGTGCAGTTTTCTGTCCCATATAAAGTACGCATTAGTATCTGCCAGTACCTAACCAGAATATCCAGTGCTCACTGTGCCCAGTACCCAGTACGTCCGTCAATAATGTTCTATTTGTTGCCAAAACTGTTTATCTCTCCATATCGAGTACAATAGTTTTTTTAAATTTTGTGACACGTGGATCAGCACAAATATGTACTCGGCGAGGTGTCATGAAATTTGAAAACCAAGATACTAACTCCTCTACTACACCTACTGACTGACACCTACACCAACACATCCGGATACGTATACGTGATAACTTCTGCCAAATGTGAGGGTGTTATCGCCTATATCACCTCACAAACAAGCTAGAAAAATAGACAACTGCCGATGTAATTAATAATTTTCATATTATAATATAAGTTATTACGTAAGTAGTGGCAAATATTTCATCAAAAATATTATTAAAACTTTAACATTAAAATATGATCAAGTTATGTCATCATCATACCATATCCGCTCGCTACGAGTATGTGGAATGTGGAGTATCCTGATGATCCCACAAACTGCCTCCAAGCCAAGCGATCGGCCGCAAGTTCCCGTGCATCTTACAAAGTCAGGCGCAACATCCCGTAGCTTTGCAGCAAACTACTGACGATCCCAGGACGCGAAAATCTAACTAACTAACCATCACGCCATTTCTCCGAAGGGGTAGGCAGAAAGGATCGAACGCCACACCCACTCTGTCCTGGCACCCTTCTCTTACTTCCTCCACATTCATACATATTCTCGTGCACGCACGTCGATTATTCCGACTTCTTACATGCACGTCGATTATTCCGACTTCTTACATGCCCACTTTCAAGCACTCGTTTTACTTGATCAAGCTATGTCTTTCTCGGCCCTCCTCGATTTCTACATCCAGGCACAGTCGCATCATATATTTTTTTAGCCGTTCTTTCGTCATCCATTCGCTCTACATGACCGAACCATCGTAAAAGACCTTTTTTAATTTTGTCGATAATGCTTATCTCAGCCTTGCACTCTGCTCTAATTTCGACATTTGTACACCTATCATACAAAGTCTTACCACACTTTCGCCTGAAAGATCGTATTTCAACTGCATTCAATCTTCTTTCGTCCTTCTTTTTCCAACACCACGCTTCACTACCATACATAATGGTTGGTACCAGAACTCCATTATGAACTGCCAAATTAGCCTCTTTTGATAGGCACATATTAGATACGACTGACTTAAAGGCACCATTACAGGTTTTGGTATCGCGTATCGCAGCGATGGTGTACTAAAGACTTAATTTATTATAAACGAATTGGAAAACAATGTTGTGACTACCTATTGTATTTTGCTATCATCTATGAACTTTAAAGCATCCGATCACATCTTGTAAAATAAATTGTTGATGTAATTGCGTAAACAAATTAGCGAACGCACAGTTTTAAAAATAAAATTATTTGCTCCCCGTAGGAGTTAGTCAAAATGAAGTGCTCCTTAAACTGCAGGGAGTAAATTATTTATTACAATGTTATTCACACATCGTGATATGCAAAATTCCTCATAGTGACGTTATTAGAAATGTCACGACCTTTCGCCTAACATTATAAATGTGTGAATCATGTCATGTATTGTTGGAAGCTATTTCCAATACATTCGTGACGTCATTAAATTAGTCGATTTTTAAATCTACGAAAAATCTCTTTTATTTGACCTCTGCAGGCCCTGAAACAAGGTTCACGATGTGATTATTTAAAAAAAAGTTTTATTGGTTTCTCAATACATTCGTTATTGAAAGTGGACAAATGTGAAAAAGTTGCAGAATAAATACAAGGTTCACGATGTGATTATTTAAAAAAAAGTTTTATTGGTTTTATCCAGTTATTGAAAGTGGACATGTGAAAAGTTGGAATAAATAACGGAGTGGTGAGGCATTTTATTATTTCCGCTTAACCCTTTGGGAAAATGGCTTGATGGTTAGCTAGTTATGTAGGAAGGAGGTGCTAAACTAAAAATGTTTTGTATTATGATTTTGATATCAACAAAAAATGTTTTGTTTTGTGAAGTTATTTGAAGTGAAAGTGCAACCCAGAAGATCTTCCTTTTCCAGCCTCCATAAAACCCAAGGTAGGGCAATTTTCTGGTGTGGGTCTCCTGGCATCGCCTGGGAGCTGCATCTCTCGTTTCTGCCTCCTTCTCTCGCCTCATTCAATACTTAAATTCTTTCACGCATCAGCCCTCTCGTCGTCGAATGAAAGTCGACAAAAGTCGCTTTAGCCGCACCATAATAATGAGATAACAGTGTAGTTATCCTTAATAAGAAAGTGATGTGTATCAAAACTTGTAACAAAACTTGTATCAAAGCAGTAGAAAAACTCAATACATTATTCCACAACAAAGCAAAAAAAAACAAACAAAAATTGATGGTAGTGAATAATTATTTACTTATTTAATTTTTAAACGCCCGCACGATAAATTATGATATAAAATATAAATTTTGAAACTAAATAGATTGTTTAGTATCACGCTGACATCATCTTGATTTCCTCGTTGATTTTTATTCCATGTGGTATCCCTAATGTGATCTGATGATATCTACCCATTCCCCAGTGTGGCGAGAGAACAGCGGTCGTGTGCTGTGGAATGACGATAGAAGTCAATAATGATTGACCTCTTTTATTACTATTATTGATCGGTCAACTATCTAAGTCTATGGAAATATGCTGAACCAATATACTCCTATAATATGCACCCTGTACCATATTACAGTACAATTACAAGAAACCTACTTCATACCTAAAAAACAAATACTATAACTACATTCCCTTATCCGCGCCAAATGGTGCATAGAGCACTGCATCGGTACACCAAGTGCAGTGTATCTTGATCATTTTATTTTCAAGTAATATAAGAAAAAAATGTTTAATCTTTTTTTGATCTAAAAAACCTACTTTTGTATTTTCAGAAATAATATTGTTTAACAGATCAAAAATGATTTCCTTTTAGATAATTTATACATACAAAGGACATAAGCGCTATGCACTACTATGTCACTTTGGTTTCGGGGTTTAAAATTTGGTAAAAATTACATATGAATGGTGGCAACAATATGTACAAATAATAATGCTTTTCTGGTTTATTGTGCCGCGTTTTTAGGATTGCCTACGTTCCGGAGCACATTGCAGTATCCAACTTCTGGGCTGATGTTTTGATTATGGTAAATAAATAAATAAAATTAAAAATTAAAAAAGTTTTTTTTTATCTAATTGTGAGGAGTTTGTACCGTGTCGCAGTCAGGCTTTGGAATCACTTGGTTACCATGAGGATCGTAGTCGTAACTACAGATTTAAAAATTACGTTTAAGTCATATTAATTCGAGTTTTTCGGTATAAATCGGATTTTAAAATTATTTTGGAATGTACAAAACTTTAAAAAACCGTTATTATTTTATCAATTCTATTAAAACTATGGTAAATATGATATTCGAATCAAAATATGCATTTATAATAATTACTAACGACTGTAAACAAGATTTAAAAAGGTCATTTTAATGTCCCGCCATCCCCTTAAAAACAATCTTTCAATCCACGTTTTTGTACGCAATTTCCTGAAAGTGTATTTAATCTGCATACGAAGCAATTTTTGCATAAAATGCGTAATTCATCAGAGCATGAAATGGGTCATGAACGAACATGATGAATGCCGAGATTACTTTACTAATTTACTGTATATAAATATAATATATGCTGCCGATGTTTCTCACTGGTGACGCGTTGGCAGTAGAATGCTCGGTATCCCTGGCATTCTGGGCGATCATAATGGGGAGCTCATCGGCAAAATAAACGGATTATACAATTAAAATGTCGGGCGGGTGTTGTAACGCCGTGATGAGTCGAGCTAAATGTAGCCGGCACCAGAATACTCTGTAAACAGCAGCAGGATAGTTGATGAGAAGAATAAATCAAGGGATTAGCAGATTCCTCGTTCCTCGTGTATCCCCACCTCCACCCACCAGCCCTCACCAGCCACCTCTATCCATCGTCACTATCCGCACAATTCAACAATACAACCCACTTGTACCTTTCTAACAAAGTTCACCAAAACACCACGAAAGTTTTCTCGGATTAGTAATCAGTGATGATTTCATAGTATCGCCCCATGAATACTAAACTGCACTGACTCAAAAAAGTCAACTTTTGCGAAATCACAAAAATGTGTTTTATTTCAGTAGCCTTTATAGAAACATGTTTTTTGAGTAGAAATGTGGCGGTAATTTTTTATTTTTTTAAATTTATTGTAAGAAATAATTTTACGGTAGTATTTATAAAACTAACACAAGTTTGGTCATAAGGTTCTACAGTATATAAAAATAAAACAAAACTAAACAAAAAACAAAAACAAAAAATTATATATTTTTTTTTAATATACACACATACATACATATATGCACGTGCATACATGCATACATACATACATTCTAACATTGTGACCCATAACGTGGTATTCTCATTTCATTTTCTACAAATTAATACTTAGTGCAGTATAGTATTCATGGTGCGGTGTATGTTATTAGAAGTAGTGTTGTCAGGAAAAAAGAAATTACAAATATATACATACATAGTTATTAATGGTGTTGTACCTATTTATATCTATTTTTATACGTGATGTGAAGAGATGGGTTGGACATCAAAAGTACTAAAATGGCGACAAATTTAATGTCGAAGGACTAAAAACAAGGTGGTCTGACGACACAAAGAACGTCGCAAGAGTACAGTGGCGGCGCGTGACCAAGGATAGAGAAAACTGAGGAAAAAAAAAACCAGCCCCATTAAAAAATATAATGTTGCTAATGAAATTAACAAAATAGTTAAAGGGATAATTACAAGATATTTGCAAAACAAATTTAAAAAACAATGACTTTTTTCATAAATATGCAACAAGAGGTTCTAAAAAATATAAGATTAGAAAAGAAAAGAAAAACTTTGTCACAGAATTGTCCAATGTATAAGTGCATTAAAAATGTATGAGGAGATTCCAGATGAAATAAGAAATGAACAAAATGTAAAGTTATTTAGGGTTAAATGTAAAAAATATGTGTGTGAAAAATATTATTGTAGGTATTATATTATAGCTAAATTAAAAAATGTATAATGGTAGGGATAAGAATAATATTAGTCTATGTAAAAATTTTAAAGACTAAATAAAAAAAATATAATATTAATTTTTTTTTTTTTTTTTTTATGAAATCACGATAAATGCTTAGTAAAATAGCAACAACCTTGAAGGTTAGATTCCCGAGGGGAGTGAATCTATATTTAGGTCATTTAGTCATTCAAAATTTAGGTTCCGTATGTTTGTGACCGCAAATCTCGGAAAGTAATCGATGGGATGACACAAAATTTTTACAGAACATTACATTTTAGCAGATTACTTTTTATTCGGAAGTTCCAACGGAAACGGAACATTCTATGCGTTTTGTTTGTCATAGTTAAAAATGACAATTGTCTACAGCGCGGCGCCGCCATTTTGTAAATTTTAGCCAACGTTACAAAAATTTATGCAGTTAGGAATAAAAAATATATTAAATCGATAAATCGAGTTATATCTGACAAATGCTAGACTATTTTTATTTACTCCCCTAATAATTAATATCAGACAAAGCCACAGCAAAGCGTGGCCGGGTTCCGCTAGCATAAAATATTTATTTGATCGTGATTTTCACATTAAAATATTTTATTTTTATGTGATAGCTTGGACTGGCGCTGAAGCGTAAGACACCATCTTGCCTTCATGTAACAAATTATCAAGATTCACTGCACTTGCAGATTTATTCAAGGCAGTACCCTATGCACCATTGGGTACGGATGAGGGAAAGTAGTAGTATTAGTAAATCAAAATAGCAACACTATTATATTATAAAAACAAATTTTCTTAAGTACCATCAATGCAATTTACTAGACTATTTAAACAGTACATTTTTTGCTTATTTTTGGTAATTATTTAACCGGCTGTTGATCTCTCTGGGAAGATAATAATTAGGTAACAATAAAGTCAATTAATTTTAATCAAATGCAAACACCCAATTATAGCCAGTAAATAAAGATTCCATTAACAGAAGTTTCAACACTTTAGAAGAAGCTGGGAGGAAATTGATCATTAGTCGAGGAAGCGGACTTACTGGTCCATGGAGTATTGCATTTTAATTTAAGTGCTAGAGTCTTTAGACGGTGGAATTTCATAATAAGTGGTGTTATGAAATTAACCCTAAGAAGCGTATATTTTTAGAAAATTTGTATTGAAACTTGTGAATTCTAGTTCGAAGACTAAAACACGTATCGTCCGTCTATCGTCCGACAATTAAGCTGTGTGACAAGCTCATTTCCATTTAAAAAAATGTAAGTTCCTGATACATTTAATGATTTTTAGAGATGAATAGTTACTACATAATATATACCATACTAAAATGCACTAACTCAAAAATAACAACTTTTATTGAATCAAGTAATGTTAAGGGCTGGTTTATAGACATCCCTAGTAACGCTTGGTTAAATAATCAGGTAATATTTCATACATTTCGTACCGAATTAATACAATCGGGAAATCCCGATTAGTATATCAAACGTAACGGACGGATGTTTATAAAATCGGCCCTTAGTATACATATACAATAATTATTATTATTAAGCTCTACGTGTATGGTACTAAAAGGAATGTGAATATTTATTAGGGTGTGGGGTGCGGGGTGCGGGGTGCGGGGTGCGGTTGTGGTGGCTTTTGTTACCGGTTGAATAGACCAGAGCACACATTATAATCCAGTTATCTTTTTATTCAAATATTAGGTATTACGCTGTATCAAAATTGAGTACCTACCGTTTTCTCAAAGTGATACCTCAAACAAAAAAAAAAACATTGGGATTTTTTAAAATTATATAGTGTCTATAATGTCAGGTTTTTCTACCTTTTGATTTGCTAGTTAATACGACTTATTTCTAGAAATACCATTGCCTAGTTAATACGACACATTTATAGAAATACCATTGCCTAGTTAAAACGACACATTTCTAGAAATACCATTGCCTAGTTAATACGAAACATTTCTAGAAATACCATTGCCTAGTTAATACGAATCATTTCTAGAAATACTATTGCCTAGTTAATACGACACATTTCTAGAAATACCATTGCCTTGCCTATTTAATACGACACTTTCTAGAAATACCATTGCCTAGTTAATACGACACATTTCTAGAAATACCATTGCCTAGTTAATACGACACATTTCTAGAAATACCATTGCCTAGTTAATACGACACATTTCTAGAAATACCATTGCCTGGTTAATACGACACATTTCTAGAAATACCATTGCCTGGTTAATTAACTCAATAATTATTAATGTACGTACATACTCGTTGTAACTACTAAGTACTTAGTATCTATGAAAAATATTTTGACTATGTTTTATGGTTGTATCTAACACCCACATATACATAGATACACAAGTATGTACTATGCGTGTACAATATTTTATTGCGTTTTTACATAACTCTGTGCCGGATGCGTCCGGCCTTAACCCGCGAGCACTGGTAATGGGTCAGAATGACCCGAGCAAAATTGCAAATGACAATAAAAACATAACTTAAATTCTAACAAAGATGTATGCTTCAGTATCCTAAATTGGATATGTAATACGATAGTTTTCCGATTTTTGTTAATTTATTATTGTAGTTTCAGCCACTTCGCTTAGCATTTTTTTTATCTTTTAAAATATAGCAAAATATTTTTAAAATAAAAAGATATACCTGAAAACAATAATTATATTTCTTTTGTTTATAACATAAAAAGTTAATTTGTATTTGTAAAAATTTAAAAAATATTGTAAATTTAGTTTTGAAAAAATCTTTTCAGGTTTCGAAATAAAATGATCAAGATACACTGCACTTGGTGTACCAATGCAGTGCCCTATGCACCATTGGGTGCGGATAAGAAAAGGTTGTAGTCCTCACCTCAAAAAAGTTTATAAATTTTGCTACATATCTAATTACTTTTTCTCGAGATTTTCTTATAAAAATTTCCTTTTTTTATTTTTTTTGTGCCTTTTAAGTCTTGAAATTGAGAACAACAAATTTATTGTATTTTTATAAAATATTTCCTTTAAAAAAAACCTAGTTTTCATACTCGTAGTTAGGGACGATAAAATGGTCAAAAATACTTATCATACTTTAAATGCTTATAATTCTTTAAATTTGACGGATTGATATAAAACACTTTTACAAATTCGTTCAAATAAATTCAATGTTAATAAAAAATAAGAATATTCCAGGTTTGAACACTAAAAAGATATACAAACATGAATTTCAACTCTCGGGTCTTTTTGACCCTACGCCAGTGTTTGCGTTACAAAGGTAGTGCTGACGTGGTTAGTATGAAAAATAATATTATGGTTTTCCTATCTATCTACGCGTTTAAACGGCGGTAAATTAGTGATATTAATTTCATGAATGGCATCGGCGTAATTCCCTTATCAATTTGCTTCGTAAACACCACATCCCGAGGGATTTATAGTGTAAACCTAATTATTTATCGTGTATGTACTTAAAACTGTACTGAGACCTATGTAGATTTAATTGACTACACTTTTTACCTACGATTTTAATTTTTCTCGTGTCTAGCAGCCGCTTGACACTTATTTCAGTTTTCTTTATAGACTTCATGTCCGTAAACAAATTATTAAACTATTTGAAAGCAACCTCGAAATCGAAATATTTGTATGTTATGTAGGTATATCTAAAATTAATGTTTTTTTATTACTATAAAAAAAATACTTGAGTGTGTATACTTAGATAATTAAATATTTTTATGATTAGCTGATCTGTAAATATGTATAACGCGTGTACTAATAATACTAAATAAATACAATTTAAAAAATTCAAGTTAACCTTTCAACATTTTTTACAGAGGTTTCAACTTGTCCGCCTACATATACTCTAGTGGTGGTCAGTTGGTGGGACTGGAATCTGGAATGTCGGGGGTACTGGCTTCGATTTCCGTTTTTGTCAATAAGATAGTAAATGTTTTTATGTAGGTATGAATTATTCCAATTAATAACAGACATCAAAGTGACTTAAACCGCTTAATATATTATCATGGAGTCATATTTTTATTTCTATAGTTAGTTAGTCCGACAGGATTCGCTAAAAAATATTTTAATAAACAGCGTGGTGCGAATCGTACCTCGGATTTGTCAAAAATTTCAAGAGTATTTGCAATATTTTTTGAATATGATTATTGATAAATAATTGTTCGTAGGTACTCGTTTTCTATTAGGCTCCTATTAGGTTATTAATTTATCTTAATCATAAATTATGTAAAAAAAAAAACAATTTCTGTTTATTGTAGGCATGTTTAGAACTTTCGGATAGTTTTTATATCTGATAGATAGAACTCTCTCCATGGAGATTTTTCAACGCTGAAAACTTTGGTACCTATGTGTAATTATAAAAAATAATATAATAATTTACTTTTAATGGCGAATGTTGGACGTTTGCTCATTCTAGCACTTCATTAATGTTGTAAAAAAAAGTGTATGTAAAATACAAAAAAAAAATCTTATCTTAAATGTGATTGCTCCGTTAGCGTTACACGAAAAATATGTATATATTAATATATATGTATGTATACATGGAGTAGAGAAGGTAGGCAGGTACCTAATAAATGTCAATTTGGTCGATATATCTAAGTAGGAATAATTGACACGACGTATAACGAGTAATTTAAAATTTATGATTAAAACCATTGATAAAATGGTTACTGTTGGTAGCTTTACATTTGATGCTCCCATAAACATTATGAATGAAGATTTTGACTTTCAAATATGGAAAAAATATTTTAAATTAAAAAAAATTCGCGCAAGTATCCAAATGGCATACTTCATTCCATATCAGCTTTCTGAGTATGAGGAGCAGTATGGATTCGAAAAACTGCCTCAAACAATATAAATATATTTATATAAATTAAAAATCTTCCAAGCTCCAACATAGTTATTATTATTTATCGGATACGTTAGCGGAGGGAGATGCGGCGCGCGGCGCGGCGCGGCGCGGCGCTACTCCGTACTCCGTACTTCTACTCCATACTAGCTCTACTATGCTCATTCACAAGTCGGGCGGGGCGCAAATACGCGTGCGCGGACCGCGAATCTACTGCGGACAGGGAACTTCAACTCGCGGACGCAATCACAGATCAAATAATAAATCATATTTAAAAAAAATATTTTCTTTAAAAAAGTATTTTACATCTAACATTTCGTATCAGTTTTCATAAAAAGGTAAAAGGTAAGAATGGAATCTAAAATATTTTCTTCAGATTTAAAATTTCAAACCCAGAATATCGTGTGATATACCTAAGCTATGATTTTTAGTATCGATTTTTACAATGTAAAAATATTGTAGTGATGTTCATAAAAACTTAATACGTAATAAAGTTTTTTTTTAAGATTTAATAAGTATAATTCATTCATGGAAACACAAAAAAAACTCCCTCTCATCACAAGTTGTTTATTTATTATAATATGTTCAAATTTCAGTATAAAAATATCGACATGGGGTCTTAAATAAAAATTATAAGTATCCCAATATGGTTTTTAATTTAATCGCATCATACCTACTCCCTCCCTCCCATCCCTCTTTAAAATGTACCAGATAGAGAAATTTTATCGGATATCCATGCTTCTGGTGGCCGTCTGAAAGTGTAAAATTTTGCGGGACTTCTTTGGCTAGAAAACTGTAACATTTTATTCATTTACCTGTCGCTCAACTGAGAATGGCATATCATCAGAGAATACGACATTCAACAACTGCAGCAAAGGAAGCATCTCTTTTGGTCTATTCAGCCTATTTGTTCTCTGTTGTGGCCTTAGTTTATGTGCGTTTTAGAATTTCAATGGCTTCAATCCAAGCATATTTTTTAGTAGGCATCCGTTCCTTAATATGTTCAATTCACAGATTATATATACTAGTAAAGTTCAACTCAGCTGTCAATTTTTCGGGTTTCGTTCAATTCGAGTTTAACTTTCCGAATAACTTATTTTGATGTTGCTGTACATTTATGACTACTGTCTTTCATCTCAAAATGCTGCCAGTATTGCTGAAATGAAAAACGGTGCGCGATACAAATACCAATGCTTATGACGATGCCTTAGGTCTCAAACAGTGTTTGCTTTTAAATTCCGTGTTAGGATGGATTTTTAAATTTTAACTTAGACACAAGTGTTTCTACACACATACAAACAATATAATAAACTGTCATTCGTAAAATTTTAAGCATTCTGTCATTATTGGTTCGACAGATACATCTGTGGATAGTTTGTTGCAATTTTTTTCAGCAGACTGGTGAATAAAACGATAACTCAATAAATTGCCAAAATATCATACGTATGACGTATTTTCTATTTTTCATCAATTAATCATTGCATTGTTTGTCAATTCATCAGCATCACGTTGTTTCTTGGTGGCCACAATGTTACAAATAAACCTTGAGCATATTTAAGTTTGGCCCCATGCTAAAATACTATTTATAATTTAAGATTGTATCATATGGAAATCTCCCAATGTTGGCGGAGGAACTCCTCCTCTATAAATCTAACTAGATTTGAGAAATATTTCATTGTGAAATATCAATAAGAACTAGAGAGTTGGTCTACGCCGCGCGCCGTGGGCCAAGGCAGTTAACATTCTCTTAATGACTCCTAGTAAAATTGTTTTTTACATATAAAATAAATTTGATACAAGGTAATTACAGGATACAAAATATTTTTTGAAAAAAGTTCACTGTCCACTTTTGTATTCGGCACTTTTTATTTTTATACCCATAACACTACTAACTTAAATTTTAATCCAGTTGCTCTAATTGTAGGATATAACACACGTTTAATTTATTATTTTATTTAAAAAGTAACAATGCGGAGCGGAATAAACATATTGAAAATTGAATCAAGAGCGGTCCTTGCCCCGCGTGACAAAGTTCGCGGAAATGTCCCGCATTTTTCAGTCGGAAGTTTGGTCGTTTACTCAACATCCAAATACGACGCAATAGATCTGATGCCGATGAGTACGGAGCGGAGGTTGACAACCTCTATCTACTTTTCCGCGCGCGTAGTAGGCAACATCTTCCAAATTATTTACGAGAGCTGTTTTGTAGTAGCGTGGGTTCTGCGTTCGGAAGGGGAAACTGAGGGGCGGAGGGCATCAAGGCAGGGGCCCCGCCTTCCCACATTTCAGTTGCTCACTTGCTCAGTTCTCAGTTGTCGAGTTGACTCAGTTCGAGCTCGATGCCGCGTCGTTGCTCGGAGTGCGGGCAGTTACGTTTGCACGCTGGTGTTTTGTTCGATCCTCTGGGTTGAACGTCCGAACGTTTTAACATGTTTACCTCGTGTGTTCCCGCGATATTTTCGCTTATTGCAAAGTTCATATTAACGAGTGTGTCTTATCTCGAAATTCCGCGACATTCCATCGCTCTCCCGTAATATTGGCGGGAAGAGGGTACCCGGTACGCACTGTGTTTTGGTTTAGGTTTAGGGCGTTCGCGTCGACCTCTCCTGCGCGCTGCGTGCGTAGTGCGGAGAGCCCCGCGGCGGCCATTGTTGTGATTGTGAATTGTGACTTTGCCCGTTTGCTGCTACCCAAGGGCCCCAGGGTTCGGTCTGCCCGTTTCAGTGTAAAGTGAACCGAAATAGCCGGGTTTGTGAGTGTTACTGTAGGCGGTCAGGAGCGCCAGAGCACTAAGCCTGGCGATCCGGCACGCCACGCGGAGTGCCGGCATGGCCCCAGTGTTTACAATCGTCCTATAGAACCACGCGCGGTAGCCAGCACAACACCGCTATACAAGCACACGCATCCTGTTATGACGCGGTGCCGCACTAAAATAGCGCGTAAAAAGTGTAACACAAACGTTGTACGTTTCCGAACTTGTTGTTCCGTGTTGTGAACGTGTTTTGTGTATTAACTGTTTAGTAAACATTGCTTGAATGGAAATAGCAGGGAATTATTCCGACGCAGTACAAATCTCTCGGTGGTAAGTACATAATATCTCGAATTCGCCGCACTGTCGCCCGTATATCGTATGATAGTAAAGTTAGTAGTGCGGTGCGGTGCGGTGTGGGTGTGGGGTGGGGTGGTGCGGGTGGAGGAAACAATAACAACATTACCAACCTCCTTCCCCCGCCGCCGCACCGCCTCCGTTCCCGCGCGCGGCTCCGATTCTGATCGCCGACTCCGATTGTGAGTGGACGGAGAGCGGAGTGGATCTGGAACGGCTCGCGTTTAGCAACCTTGTTATGAACATTGCGCAAACATGTTGTTTTTGTGTGTACATAATATATTTCGGCGAAGCGAATAATTTATCTTATCTGCCTGATTAAAGATTTTACTTCTCACCGGTAGGTAATATGCGAATTGCTATCAAAACATCGACTGCATTACATAAGTTGTTTTAGTGAATACTGAGTTAATACTGTAAAGGATTCCACTACCTGTACCTAGACTGTGGACTGTGATAATAATATGATAATATTGTGTGCGTATACCTGGACCATTGGGTTACATCTCGCATCTTACTAAGATATAAGATATCTTAGATTGATGGTTCACCTTTTTTTGTGCAGACTATTTAAATAAGACTTTAATAAACTGCATTGTATAATATATTTCCCAGCAAAATATGGATAATAATATAATTTATTATAACGTAGAAAAGTCACTCAAGATTTTTTATCAAAGGTAAACAATAATATTTATTCTCGTGACGCAATCATAATTACTGTTTACAAACCTCACCTGAAGCTTCCTCCACATTCATACATCTTCTCACGCACGCACGTCGATTATTCCGACTTCTTACATGCCCACTTTCAAGCACTTTTTTTAAATTGATCATGCCATGTCTTTCTCGGCCTTCCCTCGACTTCTACGACCAGGCACAGTCGCATCATATATTTTTTTAGCCGTTCTTTTATCATCCATTCGCTCTACATGACCGAACCATCGTAAAAGACCTTTCTTAATTTTGTCGATTATGCTTATCTCAGCCTTTGCATTCTGCTCTAATTTCAACATGCACATTCAGTGCACCTATCACACATAGTTTTACCATACATTCGCCTGAGAGATCGCATTTCAACTGCATTCAATCTACTTTCGTCCTTCTTTTTCCAACTCCATACATAAGGGTTGGTACCAGAACTCCATTATGAACTGCCTCTTTTGATAAGCACTTATTAGATACGACTGACTTTAAGGCATCGTCATCAGCTTTATTAATTACAGTAAATCTGCGTAAAAAGAATAAAATAATTTTGCTCACAATTATTATAACACCAACACTCTTGTAATAGGTATTTTATGTTGGTTTTTAACTGTACTGCCAGCTGTCACTTTGAGAAATCGTTCCTCAATTACAATCTACGGTCACCAATTTAAACCATGATTAAGTACCTATATGTATGCATTTACATAATATTATAACTAATATGGACTATGGACCGACATAACATACCTAATTATTACCCCTGTCATGTAAACGCATCGTAGATAGGTAGGTAGCATCGGTAGCATACAAACGTGTGTGTACGTATTATAATAGTCTATCGGAATCTTAAATTTTGTAATTGCTTGTTTGTAAACACAAGCATCATGTGTGTTATCAAAACTGATTCGTAAAGATAAGGATATATTATCAGATACGTATTTATAAACTTTCCTTGAATAAAAAGCCACAAGAACATAAATAATTAGGATTAGTAATATTTTTTCTGTAAGTTTGAGTATCGTGCATACTGTTAAAGTTATGAATTTAGTACTTACACAATTTTAATTGCAAACATATATGACTTATAGTTAACAGTATAAATATTGAATGTTGAAAATATGTAAGTACATAAAACCTTGTTTACGAAATTTTATCCTGTAAGAAAAGACTAAACGAAAAGACCCTTGTTTTTTTTACGTACCCCTGCTTACTAAAAAAAAGCAGGTAAAGCCTTCACCAACAATGCAGAATACAGACGTTGGCGTTGGCGTAGGGAGGTTTCCATGTTCGCACTACAGTTTTGAAGCTTGTTTTTATATATTATTTATGTAGGTACAAAAAACAGAGTCGTACCCAGGGCCTCTATTCTCTTTGGTAATCACGCGGCTTTCGACGTTTATCACGTTTTGTGATAATCAACTTTTCTCTACGAAAACTTTAACGTTTGAATGGAAATTAGCTTTTAATGTGTATGGTTATCCGTTGAGTGTACAAATAGTGAAAAATGTTATCAACATATTTATGACAATTTTCATAAAAGTTACTCGAATTTAGCACAAAGGATATCTCTCCGCGATAGCCACGCGATAAAAGATTGAAATTGTGCGACGGGACCTCACCAATAACCGAATTATTTCCAGTACTTATTATTACTAAAACCGAATTTATGATATGAAATAGTAAATTTGGCGTGCAAATAATTTTTGTTAACGATAAAAAAATGTATCGAGCAAAGAGTATGATAATTTTTATTTAAAAAAACAATTTGTTTTACTGAAATCCGAAATCCTCTCTGCCTAGTGCCTATCCCTTCGGGGAAATTGCGCGATGGTCAGTTAGTTATGTATATCTTATATTATATTCAAAGTAATACATTAAAGGTAATTTATTAAAAGTAATACATTCATTAAAAAATATAGCTAAGTACTTAAGTATTTATGCTGTGTGTAGCTTATCTCCTTAAATAAAACTTTTTTTTAACAAATACCTACTACCGCGATGAACTAAATTCTAGAACATTATTTAGTTTAAGAGTTCTTAAATTGACTAGGTAGGTACCTAATTTATTGATTCATTTAGAACGCTCCTTGTGTAGATTCCATATTCATACGTCTAGTATCAGCAGAACCTCGGAGGAATCGCTATAATATCTATTTAAAAAAAAAAAAATATTTTTTGTACCACATTTGTCAGCTACACGGTTCTGGCAGTCAAGTCAGGAGCAAAGAACTCCATTTTGAGTATTTGCTACCGCCAAAAATTTGAAATTGTTGCAAATACACACATCTTGAAGATTGTAGCGGTCAAGTTATGGTACCCTTTAGTCCTTCAATAACCCGCCAGAAGGAAGGAAGTTGTGCCAAGTAATCTTCCTAAGTGATGTTCAGTGCATAGTGTCGTGTTTTAGTTTACCAGTATCTTTGAATATTTACAAACTATCGCTATCACTCCTGATCTGCGCATGTATGTATTTTTTGTATTAAAATAGTTTTAGAAGCGATTGTCGCTGCGGAAAACATTCACAAACGAATTATTAAAAATAGATTAAAATTTGTAAGTGTATAAATATATATGTATGTATAAATGCCGAAACTTTAGTCGTAAAATTAACGAGTAAGCTAAGATTAAAATATCTGTTCTACACATGTGAATTTACATATTGTATTCAATGCGTTGAGCATTATTCAGTAACCCAACTATGAATGATTTCGCGACTATGACTTTCAACCCTAAGAATTGTTGTCGATTGAAGATTGTTAATTGAAGTCCTTACTGCATTAGTTAAGTCTTCAATCGAGAAAAATCTGCTTTGAGAATAAATGGGATATCGTCTTCTCAAGCAAAAATCTTTCAATAATCAATAAATCCCGCGAAAAGTAATGTTTAACGTATGATGTGCAAATTAATCTAATTTTTAATAATCCGTAAGTTTAGTACTTACTTAGTTATAATTTTTTACTTTATTAAATTTTGATTTTTAAATTTTTTTTATCCAGAAATCAGAAACGGACACCCATCTATTGAATTGATAGTTGAAGATAGTTTTAACTTTATAAGAAATACATACTTACCCACAAATATGATCACAATACTTAAATTGTAAATCATATTATATCTACCCACCTAGGTTAAGTATCCAGTTTTTTTCGATAACTCTATTTCCATATACTTAATACAGTTTTATTTTTTTAAATAAAATACTTCAATCAGAGCATTTCTGTTGAAAGTTCAAAAGGTACCAAAATCACGTGAGAAGGGTTTTCGCGAATTTAAACAACAATTTTCAAATAATGTGTGCGTTCAAAACAAAGTTTAAACGAATTCGCGGTGTATTTTTTCAAGTCGATAAAATATATATACTTATATATAAAATAAATATACCAAAATAGTAAATAAGTAATTTTGTTTCCAACAAAAATTCTTTAATTTAAAAAAAAACACACCTTTTTTAATGACAATAGTTTTTGATTATCCAAGACCTCGTTTTTAGTTTATTTTTTTTAAACGTGGCGTGGTATAAATTGACAGTTATTGTAGGTATACACCGTTTCCCACGATGAGACCGCGAAAAAACTCCAGAGGGTGATTATTCATGATATTCTGAGAAAAAAATCTTAATAAAGTTTTTCAAAAAACTCAATTCTAATTTCTTAAAAAAATGATTAAAATATGAATAAAAATTCACGCGTGTAATACCGTCCATTTTTGAAACTGGCTAACACCACGTGACCTGCACCAATTTCAGATATGAAATTCGAATTTTTGAATGTCCGCACAAGGCAAGGCGTTCGGTGACCAGAGCGGACCCCCACTCCTCCCCGCCCACCGCCACCCCGCCACCACTAGCATTTCAAACAGAAGCCAGTATTACATAGTCGCTTTTTATTAATACTTTTTTAAAATTAATTATTAAAAATTCCCGGATCAAATAACTTTATCAGGATTTTTTTCTCAGAATACCATGAACAATCACCCTCCGGAGTTTCGCGGTCTCATCGTGGGACACGGTGTATATATTTAGATATGTATGGGTACCTACCACTATAGGAGTAAAGAGTACAGAGGGGATGGACGGCTAGGGGTAAATATGAAGGGTTGGTCGTGTTATTTCACCCATTGTAGTAATAACTCGACTTCACGCCACTGAGAGCCGCTCATTGAACGTGAAATTCTATTTCATACCAACTAATCAACACCCCCTATGCTTCGCTGGTATCAATTACCTTCTATTTTGACATGCTCAACGTAAAGGGATCCCAAACTACACATATGATTTGGAAATATTCCGTCACTGTTAAATTTTAACTTTTATACTATTTTACAAACTAGATAAAGTACCTACAAAACGTATGGAAGTATGTAGATAACTTCACAACTTGGCTGGTTGGAAGTTGGAAGTGATTGCTCCTAAGCAATAGACACACACCTGCAGTAAAATATATTATAAAACTTACAATATATTTATATCACACTTAGTCATAGCTAAAATCAGAATATGTTATACTCGACGTAGAAATTAAAATTGATGTGAATAATTTTATGACTGAGTTTTTTAAGCTTGAATGAAATATTCTATGTATTATATAAGTATGTGTAAAAATAAGTTTTTCACATTTTTTTCCGAAAAGCGTTGTTAAATTATATGGGAGAATATAATCTGTAATGTACATAAATACATATTATAAGCATTTATGATTAGTTTTTATAACATTCCTATCTACTTGTTGTATACGGATATGAAACATGTTATGACAGGTGCGAGAAAATACTTTTTTTGTTTTGACAAGCGGTTTCTGATTTACGAAGCGTAAGTAAAAGACATAATTACTCACAATTGTCCAGGATTTTTTTACAGCCACTGTCACTTTGTCCGCCTCGTGGTGTAGAGGTAGCGTTGGGCTGCCAGGCATGAGGTCGCGGGTTCGATTCCCGTCAATATAAAATATTAATTTTAATATAATTTTCACAAACAAATATTTAATGTGATACCTTGGACTGGCGCTGAAACGTAATACTAATCATCTCGCCTTTATGTAACAAATGATCAAAATTCGCAGTCGCAGTTTTTTCTGAGCCGGAAATGCTTCTTAGATTTTTCTTTCTGTTTTAATGGTGTCCTTTCCGGTTGTGTCACGCTTTCCGCGCATTCCTTTTTATGTGGCGTCTTCCGGAACTACGCTCGGAACTAACACAGTATAAATATTTCTACCTACCTACCTACTTACTTACCGACGTATCTTGAAATCCACGAATGATGTTCACAAATAAAATACGTAGGTTCATAAAATAATCCATTATTATTATGTACTTGTTATATCCATCGCAAATAAGTAGTATTGTTTTATTTACCAATATTATTAAGATTAATGTTTGCCAAGATTAATCGTGGGAAAACTTAAAATTGTTAAGGAATTCACTATCGACTCGGTAATAAGCGACGTGATAACGATTTCTTACCCATGGATGTTTAACGTTTTCGCGATCACAATGGAACACGCGTTAAAAGTTATCGATCGGGATTTATTACACGAGCGCATCAAGTCGCGAGCCCTTTCCCGAGATATATATTCTCTTCGCACATATCTTCATTCAATCTTTCTCGAGTGCCGTATTGCATTTAGCCGGCGTTCAGCAAGCCAAATATTGAGAAAAGCAGTCGACATAATAAACAATCCGACATGCGCGATGATTTGACGTTTGACGTCTGGCCGCGATATCGCGTGCCGAGCATTCCCGAGCGTTGCTTCGGCAATGATCGGCTCGGCGAACGTGGTATATGAACGAATGTTTATTGTGATCGGTCAAATCGTTAGCGTTAGCACGTGGTTAGCACGTTTTTAACTACGTCGATAGTTATCTGTGATTGAGCTACTGTTTGTCTTCACCCATAGTCAACTGACAACCGGATGTTTTCTTACTACCTACCGACGTTTTGTACAAAAATATGACTTATGACTGCGTCATCTCATTTTCGCTATTGACAAACCGCTGAGTGACATTTTAAAACTTCTCAATACTTAGATGTTTTTCAAACTGCTTAACTATTTGCATTGAAATATTGACTGTTGAGATCTTTTTCTCATCACTGAAGCGTGTATGGTATTAGACATAACCAGGACACTACTTTTGTAAAGAAGAATTCACAATATTTTCCTCTTTGTTTTTCGTCCGTTTTGAATTGAATAAAAATATCGCTGTTATACTGCCAAATGCCAAAGCTGGTTAGTTCATATTTTAGGTAAATGGAATTACCGATGAATTTTGTTTTTTCACATTGATGTCTTATGCCTGGAAAACGTTTGCAAGTCCTTAAATTTTAAGAAAATACTTATTCAGCTTCGAACTTTACCTTTTAAATTTCGTAGTAACAATTTTTCATATTATTTTTTTATATTAAAATACGATTACTCTACGAAACGTTGAATGGACCACTTTTGCAGTATGAAAAACGATATTTTCTTTTTCTATACTAAATGCAGATAAGGAACGAGGATAGAAATAAAAATGTTGTATTCTTTCAAAACTTGAATCTGTATTCTAAACCTGTGTCTTTTAATTTCTGGGAAGCTGCCCCCCTTTTCCTTTTGCGTTTTTATTAATCTGTCTCTTTTAGTTATAGTAAAACGAGTATACTTAGTACCTACATGCTTGTAATATTATTTTTTGGAATGAATGAATAATATAAACATTTGGTAACAGAGATTAGAAGTAAGAAGTGTGTAGCAGGAAGAAGATATGAGGCGTAGTAAGCTGCTGCGTATCTCCTGATGTTACTCATGGGATCTCATGCAGTTAGTGTTTAGTGGAAAAATAAAATTCGACACTAGCTGTAGTAAATTGAAAATTTCTATTTGATACGACATAATTAGCACATATTTTGTAGTTAAAATAATAACACGCTTCGTTTTAAAGTAATCATATAAAATATGCACTGTTAAAAAACAAAGCGTGTCGTCATTAATTTCATAATCATGCATTGTATTTACTACTTCAGTTTCAGCACTTTGATCACAGAGTAAGTTTCATTCGCTGAAATTTTCCGAAGCCGTTTATTTTGAATTTTAAAGCGCCCTTGAGGTGTATTTATACGAAAACAACGCTATACAAATTATCCATAATAATAATAACGTACCTACATGTACGAGTGGTGGCCCAGTGGTAGCGTCGCCGTCTCTGAGTCTAGAGATCCCCGGTTCAAATCCCCACTCCGCCATGACTTGATTCCTATTTTCAAGCACAAGCCGCTTAGGCTTTATAAGTATATATAAAAACGATAACGTATAATTATATCGATAACACGCCAAAAAAAATTTTGAATCCAAATTTTCGAGTTATTTATTTATAAGTATTATTAAAATTAATATATTTTTCTTCCTGTGTACAGTATTCATAGTAATTAGGTACCGATAGACAATATTCAAAAATTCCTGTCGTATCGCTGCGATATATCGCACCCCGGGAACAAAAGAGAGTCAACTCTAAAAACAACTTTTTTGGGAAATGGCTAAAAACACTAACTTTTTTAATATTTTCACAATTTTTTTTGTTGTAATTTCTACGAATATTGATAAAAACGTTTTGTCTTGCCCATTGTGAAAAAATTAAGAAACAAAAAAGTTAGTGTTTTTAGCCATTTCCCAAAAAAAGTTGTTTTTAGAGTTGACTCTCTTTTGTTCCCGGGGTGCGATATGTTGTTTGATGTATTTTTTAGACATTCTTGTGTAGACTTTGACTGTTAATTTATTTTCCTGTATGATGAACAAGTATGTTGACACGATGGCGCTGGCGATGCCACGTGTGTAGTAATGTATACAAACGTTGTGACTAGGCAGTAGGTGCTAAACGTACTCTCACAAGTACATAGTTTAAGAATAACATCACGTGATCTCCACCTTCCTCCTGTACCTACACATTCCTAACATTCCCGCGTCCCATCAGCTATCAGTGGCTCCACTAGTACCAGCGGAGCTGTAAAACTGTCAACAAGAGTTCCGCCTTTAGCTTTGGTTTTACTCCGAGTCAGGTTTAGGGGGAATGCACACTTGGTTCAATAATCTCGCGGCTAAATTTCGTGTTCCGGCCCCCCTCTCTCCCCCTCTGTACTTCTGTCCCCGCCCCTCTGCCGTCGCCATACTTGTCACGGATTTATTATTGTCATTAGTATTCAGGATGTTCATTAATTAATTTTACAAGATTTATTCACAACTATTAACGCAGGGCGGCGGTTGTATATTTTGTGATATCTGAAGGCAACGTCGCGGAACAAAACACGATGCATCATTCAAAAATATTCTAAAAAGCGATTATTCTACATGCAATTGTCAAGATATTATCAGATAGTGAATAACTTTGAACGTCATCTGCTTACATTTAAACAATATATACGCTAAAATTTAAGATTATTTCAATAGTCACTGAGCAAACGGCTCTATGTAATAAGGTTATTTTGAAAAAAATATGTATTGTTCTTTTTTCCTCCAGCTTCCTCTCTGTGAGGATTTAGTAATATTGATCGGTATGTAATATAAATATTATAAATTTTAAAATACACGTATTGTCAAGTCATCTATGAGGGTAAAATTAAAAACTTTTATTTTATAAGTATGTTTACAGGTAGACAGAATAATTTATATTGTGACATCTTACTAATTCTACGAATCACTGCTTTATGAAGGTCGATAACCGATAATCTACGACTTCGGTCGGTAATGTAACTATAGAAAGTACCATAAAATATTAAAAACCAACATTTTATATTGGTAATACTTATTTATCTATCTTGCACAGATCCTCGTGCGCAGTTGTGATTTAAAATACTTAACGGTTATTCTAGTTGTGAAAACTGAACATTTCAGTATACTGAAGCAATTTGGGGAAAACTGGACAAGGCACATAAAACGGGGCGTTTGGTAACATCAGTAGGATAAGCAAAGTTCCTAATATACTTACGAATTTTATAGTGCACTGTATACAACACGTCATTAAAGTTTTCAGTGAAATGAGTTCAGAGAATTTGTATAAGGTAGGTACCGTGTGTTCTTAGAGCTTATGCCCACTTTATATGAGACAGTTTCTTGTTCAGAAAACTACACAGTTTCTTGTTCAGAAAACTGTGCAGTCTGTCAAACTTCTGTCAAAAGACACGCTAAATGTGTGTATTTTTGAAACGCGATTGTAAGTTATTATCGTATGTTTGCTCTCAGGAAATTGTATATTTAGCTAATTATGTATATATGTTATTGTTTTTTTACGTATTTAAAAGCATACAATAAACCAATGTCTATTTAAACGTTTACATAAAAAACATTGACTGTCATGTCAGCTTAAATCTGACACTAGCACACAGTTTTTCATGCAGTTTTACCTTTATACGGGACCGTTTTCAGACTGCACAGAAAACTGTGTAGTAAACTGCGCCATATAAAGATAGCTTTAGAGTAAGCATCCATAGTAAAGTGTCTACTCCCTGATGAATACAGATGATGTGTCTTACAATATCGTTAGTGCTCACGTAAGGCGAGCTGACGTCACGTGCACGCAGTAAACCCGGGCCGTGCGTGGAGGGCAGGGGGGGGGGAGATAGTTGCACTTTTCCCACAAGATGGTATGATGAAGAGATACGACGGGAGCACTCTGAGGGGATAATAAATGGCTTATAGTAAAGTGCATAGTACCTATAACGTACGTAAGAATGAGTCACTGAAGCGTAAGACTAATCGTCTTGCCTTCATATAACAAATGATCAAGATTCACTGCACTTGGTGTACCAATGCAGTGCCCTATATTATTAGCTATTTTACCAGTTTTCTGTGTGTAAAAACATACGATAAAAACTTACGTCTTTTGACAGACTGTACAGTTTTCGGTCCCGTGTTAAACTGCGCATTATATTCAATGATGTTTATTTTACCTAGAAAGGTTATTTTCATCCATTCCTTGTCATGTCAAAATTTAGACAATTGTCTTAATCTGAACTTATTAGAAACAAAATGATTAAAATGTATTTTAGACAGTGGAAGATAGATTGATATACTTAGTTGTCCTTTTTTCACTGCAAAATACAAATGCAACATAAAGTTTTTACAGCTCTCTTTGAATTAGCCATTCTTGTAAATTTAATTCAATGATTATATTCATGTCCACGAATCATGAACCCTGAACGCCCGTTTCAATTGAACATAATTCAGCCGGCTCTCATGAAATCACAGAAAATAACAGCAGCCCCTTTCCACATCGTGCGACCTTCCGTTACTGCATTCGAGAAATAACCACTGTCGTAAATCGTAAAATAGACCCTTACAGCAACTGCCTACCGCCTATTAATAACGAATCCGTGTGAATAGTGAAAGCATTGAAAGAAAGACATTCATCACCCGTAGTAAGAGTATGCGTCTCTCGCGGATCCTTTTATCTCCCAATTGTACTTTTATTACCAACACTTACTTGTTTACCACGCTCTATATTTTTATTGTAGTTTTTTTGTAATAAAAGGGGCTCCTATTACCGTTATACCAACCATTATTTATTAACAAAAAAAAATACAAAATGGTTCAATAAATTTGTCCTCCTGTGCAGAGGACTAATCCTTTTCTTATTAGATTAGATTTATTAAGTACAAATTATTAGTTCTTTAGGACGCACTTATCTGAAATAAATTTAGAACAGGTGGGTGGCCAGTGGTGAATTTTTAGTATACTTACAATACCTTGGACTGGCGCTAAAACCTAAATCTGATCATCTCGCTTTCATGTATCGAACAATCAAGATAAACTGCACTTGGTGTACCAATGCAGTGCCTTATGCACCGTTGAATGCGGATAAGGGAAAGTTATCGTAGTAATCAACAGCAATAAATTCGTAATTGTTTGAAACATTCCTATAATACTTAAACTAAATGAGACTCGTTTTAAATAAATATGCATTACTATGGCTAGCTATAGCGATTTTTTTTTTCATTCTTATTATTATTCTCATTGCTCGCCTCGTAGCATAGTGGTAGCGTATTTGGCTACCGTGCATGAGGTCGCGGGCTCGAATCCCGCAGGGGGTTAACATGAAATATTTATTTACATGTGATGTAATATTTTATGTGTAATACCTTGGACTGGTATTGAAGCGTATTTATTTATTTATAGGAAAACCAACAGTCAAATAATCATTATAATAAACATGAAAGAAAACGGAGTAGACCAATTAGAGGTTCTCACAGGTAGTAACAAAAATAGGTAAAAAAGAAAGAAAAGTATGACTGATCATTTTACCTTCATGTAATAAGATCAAGAATCACTGCACTTGATGTGCCGATGCAGTGCCCTATGCACCATTGGGTAGCAGTAGTAATATTACTTTTTTGTTACCGAAACATTTTAAATTCGCACAAACGATTTTTTTAACCCTCTGCATTATAACCGTTTCATTGTTTTTAGCTTCGCAATTATGAATGGTTATCAAAAGATCTAACGATGCAGCTAACTCAAATTTTCAAACGAAAATATGAATACAATTTACATGAAATTTTACGAAACATGCACGTTGGCTTTAATATTTTTCGCATTAGCCCCGATGATTGTATCGCTTAGCTCGTGTTACTACGATGTGTACCTCGTGTTGCTATAGTTGAGTGTGTGTTGGTAGTAAGTAGTAAGTGCAGCTGGTGCCATCGACCCCTGTAGACCGGAACTACCCCAGAGGGTCGCGTAAACCCACTTTTCAGCGGGGTTACGTTTAACCGCGGATCGCCGTATAGCTCGGCTATTCATCCCTCGTTAACTGGCGGTTATAGTTTAGCGGGAAATGAATGAAGTGCCTCCGCCGGCCAGACTCGATCCGCCCTATATACGGTCACGGTCTGCGTGACAAATTTCTGACTGAGTACAAATCAAACGATCAGTGGCGCGCATGGTTGTAAAACTTATATTTTTAAAGGACACTTTACAGAAAATTGTACAGTTTCTTATGTTCTTCAAACAAACTTCGAGATAGAATTCATCACCATATAAAGAATCATTGCCATTAGCGTACGTTAATTTCTTCGCTGGCAATGATTTTCCATACAAAGTGATGAATTTGATCTTGATGTTTGTTTATGCTAAGCACACTTCAGTTTACATCTGAAATTATAGAAGATATGGAAGATAATATTATTATATGTAGTGAACCGATCATTAAAAGGAATTGATTATAATCTAAGTAGTATATTTTCGTCAATCAGTATTTTCATTCATAATTTTCATTTCGAAAATTCGCTTACCCAAAAACGCCATTAGATTATGAGTATGACGCGTTCCTGTATTTCCATTGTGGTAGAAAAAAAAAAAGACAGACAGACTCGGAAGTAAAGCGCTCAGACGTCAGACACGACAAGATGTTTGTTTTACCTTTTCAAGCGGAATTTAAAATGTCAAATTGTAATTTATTTTTATCTCACTTATCACTAGCCAATATGGAAAATTATCGCACCGCACCGCACCTGATTTTTCATTTTAATTTATTAGCCAAAAAGTTGACAAAGGCCTCTAGCTTCAATCAATAAAAAATATTGTTTATAAAAGTTACCTGCGGTGCGATTCTCTTAAGGTTTTAGACACTTCTGCGCATACGAATTCAGTACAAAATCGTATGCGCAGTACTTCCAAAAAAATACCAGAATCGAGGCCCTGGGCGCAATTTACGCCAGTGTGGCAAAAAAGGCGTAAAGATATCCAACCTCGCATGTGTTCGCTGTGAAAAGGCGCTACATGGACTTGTGCGGGTAAACACAATTGATTGTTCAACAAGAGAATTCAAATAATTTAATATTTTTAAGTAAGTATATCGCACTTGTTATTGAAAAAAAATCATCACAATTGGTTGATATTTTTTTTTAAATTATTGCATATTTATAAAATACCCTACCTACTATATTTATCTAACAAACAAAATATCTAAAGCAATTTACATATCGCCATATTCGTATAATAAGCATTGCACTAAAACGGTTAAAGCTGCTGTCCATACTTTGAAGGAAACTTCAGCTCCTCGACTTTTTATACGGTCATGCGAATTGTTGTATTTTACCGCGCCATTTCCAGCGAGTCCATAAATCAGAATAATCTATATACTTATGTAGAATTAAACGGTTTCATTTTTGTAGTCAATATATGGCATTTTTGTAGTATATAATATGGCCACCAGAAAATGATTGCCAATGTTTATAACTTATATTATAAAAAAATCATAGAGGCGGAATAAGTACAAAATAATGAAATCTATGGACGTTTTCGGAAATAATAATTTGTCTAATTATCGTCATTAAATCGCGAGTGAATGGTTCTATCGTGTTTAGTAAAATATTTTTGTGCGGGCTTATGACTGATAATGATAACGTTTCCTAAAATCTACTAAGTATGTACTCGTATAATGTATACGCGCTGATACACTACACAGATATAGCTGGCGATGGCGCCGAACTATCATTTTACTTACTTATATACCTACCTCTGTACCAAGAGTGCCTTATCATGACGAAAACAAGATTTTACGTAAGGCGGAATCGTTTCGTAATAAATGTTTGTACTCGCACACACGTTTATCTATCCATAAAACAGGTAACTCATTAGTATAGGTACACACCCACACACACAAACATATATATATATATATTTATATTATATATATATTATATATATATATATACATGGTGTTACAAAACTCGACAACCACAAATCAACATCATATTTGGAGACGAAGGTGACACAGGTGACTTTTGAATCTGAGCTTGAAAAAAAAATGTTTTTTTTCTCATTAAAGCTTTCATTAGTATCGCAGAATAAGTAAAATTGCACAAAATTCATATTAAAATGCGGTTTTTTTTATTTTGTTCTCAATTTTTTCTCAAATCAACAACTTCGTACTCAATTTTCTCGAAAAAACTATGGTTCAAACCAAAAAAAATTATTCTACAAAAATACGATTCCAAAATATTATGTAGAATGAAATTTATGTTGGAAGCACTCACTTTGTAGTAATTCATTATAAACTATTTAAATGAAGACACTTTGTTTTTAACTACTTTCATCCATTCATCTCTCAACCTTAGACAAACAATAGACCTGACCATTGAACATATGCACTGACACAACTTACTTCATTATCCAATTTCATTATTTCTTGTACCCTTGAACAAAGAGACACGTGTTGTTTCGAAACCGGTCGGGAGTTTTTATAATAAAATAAAAAAAGTAGTTAAAAACAAAGTGTTTTCATTTAAATAGTTTTTATTATGTAGAATCACTGGTTTTCCGCTTGTACATCGAGTTTTGTTACACCATGTATATTACCTACCCTACTAGGTACAATTAGATAAGAGCAAAATACCATTTACGGCCAGTATTTTTTTAATTTTTTTTTTACCCACCTTAACAAGGAAGGGATTTTAAAGGAAGAACATAGGTTCAAAATGAATATTTTTCAGTAGAAACGTTTATTACCTACCAATACTAGTTCGTGTCTAATTTGTTATTGGTTCCTGTTTTCTAATTTGTTATTGGTTCTGTCGGTAATATCAAGTCAAGCAGCTTTAAGGACCTTACCTTTTTCTTGAGATGTTTGACGACGATCCTGTGAAGCGAGTCGACAAATTCTTCATTCATCTTGTGGTGTAACCTTCGGTTTAAGGCCGAATTTTGGATTTGCTTTTTTTTTTGGTCTCCTCGTAACGTTGAAATTTAATTTTGGTAATAAATTCTTTAATTTAAATACTATTTTCAATTAAAAAAAAAAACGTGTTTGACATTGCAACAGGCATGTTAATCAATAAAATATAGTCTACAAAGAACGCGAAAAAAATAATTTAGTAGAGCTTTATTACAAAAAAGTTGTTTTTTATCAGTCGAACTAGATATTACAAGAAAATAAAAGAAAAAAATTTTCGATGCATCCATCATACCATATCCGCTCGCTATGCGGATCACATGGATTCCACAAACTGCCTCCGAGCCAAGCGATCGGCCGCAGTTCCGTGCATGCTCCCAAGTCAGGTCCACGTCCCGCAGCTCATACGCAAACTGCCGCTCGCTTGGTGCCGATCCCGGACGGAGTCGATGCAACAATGGAGCACATTCCACAAACTGCCTCCGAGCCAAGCGATCGGCCGCCAGTTCCCGTGCATGCTCCCAAGTCAGGTCCACGTCCCGCAGCTCAGACGCAAACTGCCGACGGATTGTCAACAGTGGACGTCCAGGACGCCGATGCAACAATAAATTATTAACTAGTGTCATAGCCCACAACATAATATGCGGGATTTGTATATTCTCGTTAGGTAATTTTTCTTACTGCCACTATAATATTTATAATACACACGAGTATATGTTGATACGTACTGCTTGTTCTTTCGGGAATTCACTAGGATCGCGCTTCGTAGAATCGATAAGATATTTATTTATTTAAAAAAAACTGCGTTCGTAAATACACACATCATGTTCGAACAAAACTGACATTTAGGCCTCGGCGATCTTTATCTCAAAATGAGGCTCAATAAAATTGAATGTCGTGTTATTAGTCGCCTATGCGAGGGTGTGTGTGTGGTGGTTCAGGTGTGGGTGTTGTGCGTGTAATTAATATTTTGAATTGTTACTGAAATTGCTATATTTATAATTTGATGATCATTGTTTTGCGTGTAAATTCGAAATTTCGCGTATAAGCACGTAAAAGGCACCTTCTAAATGCCGTTTTTTTAAATAAAAAATAATAAATAACAATTATTTTACTTTGCTGAAATACCAATCCTTGTATTTGTATACTCCAGTCAAGAATTTTATTGAAAAATTTTCTAGGATGAAAATATCTAATACATTAATAATAATATCCCTTATCTCAACAATAGTATCAAGAGCCCTCAAGGCGTGTGTATTAAAAATAACATACACAAACGTAAAAAGGTAATTACATCATAGTTTTGATAAATTAATAGTGTTTAGGGTGAGGTGAATTTTACGCGAGTACTTTTATATTTTTCAATGTTTTGTCTTGTCAGTAGGTATATCGCACAGCTGCTAATGTTATACAGAAATCCTTTCATTTGCGGTCACATACTACAGAATTTATATCACTTCAGAATCCTCGCCAAAAACTAGCCGTGACAAAACGAAATTTAACAAGCAAAATACTATTCCTTTTTTCTTTTCCCTCCCAGTTTGATCCTTGTACAGGATCAGGAGATTGATGAATCGGTTAAATTAAGTCCACAGCATCCATCTTCATCACACTAAAGGGATTGTCATGACGGATGAGGAGCTGGAGATAAACTTCGGCGTACCACCAATCCAACGCCAACATCCAACCCCATATCCCCGAGTTATCGGGGTTAATTAATGTTCATTTTACTAATTTTTATAAAACCGTATTTCCTTTTTATCTCGAGGGTTATACAACCCTTTTAATTCTGATCTACTAACTAACCATCACGCTATTCTCCGAAGGGGTAGGCAGAGAGGATAGAACGCCACACCACTGCCCTGGCACACTTTGCTTCCCCCACATTCGTACATCTTCTCTTGCACGGACGCCGATTGCACTTTTTACAAGACCACTCTCAAGTACTTTTGTACTTGATCATGCTCTGTCTCGGCCTTCTTCGACTTTAACACCCAGGCACACTTGCACCCTAGCTAGATTATTCTAGCCGTTCTTTCATACTTAATTCATTCGCGCTACATGACCGAACCATCGTATTTTGTCTAATGTATATACATATCTACTTACTAAAATAAATAATATCTATTCTCTCTTTTTTCTCTAGAAAAGTAAAATACGCTATATTCTTCCGAATCCATACCTCATGACTGAGTACGGAGATGCTGGCTGATTCCATGCATGGTTCGCCTGTGGTCTTCCACCTGGAACTGCAGTGCTCTGCAGGCTGCACTCCTAACTGCAGGTCAGCTGCAGGCACTGGTAACTCAGACAGTTCAATGTCCAAGCCGCTCTGTATTGCCGGTTGATGTCCATGCTACCTTGTTCCTTGACACTTCCCGTAATTGTATTAAGGCACTTGAAATAAGATTCAAACATAATAGTGATTAGAAATTCATCTTCGAGATTAGAGCGTTAAATACATGATTATTGTATATTCACGAATTAAGCCTCATAATATAAGCTTTGGTAAGAAATTATTCGTGTCATAATGGGCCGCAGGCGGCAATATGCAGGCAGTCGGCTGATCACTGACATTTTCATAAAAAAATATATAGGTACATGTATAATAAATAATATATAAAATTTATTTAAATCAAAATTAATACGTATTATACATATTTGTATACAATAAAAGAATATGTTATACAACATAAATATATTAGGAAGAAAGTTTTTAAAAAAGGCGTTAAGTATACAAGGAAATAGAGAATACTTTTAATACCTATATAAAAAAATATCAGTATACAAAACTAAAAATACTTAACTAAAATAACGGCAAGAGGGAGAGATAGAAATGATCGAAGAAAAAAAACTATCACATACCTAGATATTAAAAGTTTGTCGCTTCCATATCTATATATTAAATTTGAAAATGTAGTTATTATGCCGAATGCGCTACCACTATGCTGCGAGGCGGACAAACGTGCATGAGGTCGCGGGTTCGATTCCTGTGCACCATTGGGTGCGGTAAGGGAAAGTAGTAGTAGTAGTTATTATGATTATTTCTAAATATTCTAGGAATTCAGGCCGGTGTAATTGTGGGCCGCGGGCGGAGTCGTAACCCGATTTTTTCAACTAAAATTGTCTCGGAAGCGGACGCGGCCGTCCATTCATGGAAATCGGATGAATGGAGGCGTATCCGCCCGCGAAACGCAGATGTGGGGCGCGACGGAAGAAGCGGGCCTTTATTCGGAATAATATCGTCCGAAACTAGTTAAGCGCGGGTACCGGCACCAAGGTACGGATCGCCAGTAAAAGTCGATAAAATAAACCGCATTTATGTCGCGGATATGACGTGAATCGGTAAAATATCTTCGTTAATTTACCGATTGACCGACGTTACATGCGCTTCATAAATGCGATATAATTTACCGACACTTATTGGTAACCCCATCCCTCGCAGACTGTGAACATAAAACTTGAATAACACTATGGTGGCCAGACCAGAGCCCGCTACCTAGCGTTGGGCTCTTCTAATACTTTGATTCGGGGAAGACAAATAAGTTCTAGAAACTTCTACCACACCCATAATGAGCAAGGTGCCGGTATTATGAATAAAATTCCCCAAACGGGATAAATTTATGACATGTCCTCTCGTCCTCTTCCGGTTAACCGGTAAATAGATATCATCATGATCGCCCCACTACCGTTCTCCACCCTGCAACACCGGTATCAAATGTCAACTTAACCTATTTAAGGGTCTTGTTTGTAAATTTTTTTTCGTGTTATGATGTTTTGTGGGATGGAATATACTAACTTATAATGTTGCATAGTCCGTAAAGAAGCCACAAATCCTAAAAATAAGGCGTAATTTTTTTTCTGTGATTCGTGCGACATGCAAATTTAACTATTATGTTCATCTATCATGTTTAAGCGACATCAATATCCATAAATTATATTATTTACAACTAGTGGGCGAGTTTAATTAAAAAAAAAAACAATAAGTTGATTTTGATTGTAACTAGTTGTAAATTGTTGGTTATATATTACGATTGTTTCAGGTGTGACCTATTCGTAGACAGTCCATTCCGTTGGACCGGTCTGTTCTACCTCGATGTGCCCCCTCTGTGGCACTCCCGGTACCCGGACGAATGGCTCCGGGAGGCGCGCCGGCACTGCGCCCCCCGCGGCTGGCAGCCCCGCCGCCTGGGGCTGGTGGTGCTGGCGGTGCTCCTCTCGCAAGTGTCCCCCGCCTTGGCGCTGTCGCCCAACATGGACCTCAACTCGCAGAAGGAATCTGGTGGTGAGTGCGATTTTATTCCATTTTACTTGGGACGCAAACAGACAAACAGACAAACAGACAATATACTAAATTATTAACCTTCGCAACCCGATGATAATGTCTACTTGTCTTCAACTTGACAATAATGAGAAAATCTATATAAAATAAAATATATACGGGCCTCAGAATTTTTGTATTCTTCCGTAACGTAAAAGTATTTCAATACATACTTAGTGGTTACAAATTTGTAGCGAGGGATATACACAATTGGTAGAAAAATCGGGGATAAATCACCAATTTAGATAATTTCCAAAGCTAACGTTACAAAAATCGTTACATTTTAATTTAATTTAATTTTACAATAAAAAAGCAATATTTATGAATATTTTTACGATTTTTAAATCACATTTTCAAATTGCACAAAATACATTTTTTTTTTACCGGGCTCCGTAAGGGAACATGATGACGTCATAGAGTCAGCTGTGACATCTTGTCACGTGCTCTTCAGTATATTCATATTATGGGAATAATATTCAGATATTCAAATAATCCCCTTCCCCCACCGCCACCACCCAGCGCTGCAGCCTTTTGACTAATTCATGGCACCTCATTGTTCTTATTTTTTTCACCTAAACCCTGACACGTTTAGGTGATTACATCTGGGTTTGGACATTTCCATATCCCGTATAGAATAATGTAATCGCTATAGCTGACATTTCCTTGTTATAATTCACTCGTATTTTTTTAAAATTATTATAATACAATACGCTAGCGGAAGCATCACAGTAATGTTTATGCTTCACATAATATAAATTGATGTTTTACTGAAAGATATTTCGTCTAAATAAAAAAATATATTCGCTGCGTCATAAAATTCAAACAAGCGTTTTAAAAAAATTTGTCTGTCTTTTGGATATAAGAACGTAGCGTGGCCGCGTGGTCTGGTTTAATTTTATTACAATAGTAGGTATGTCTAAGTTGCAATTAATTAAACACCTTTTTTTATTATTGATATCCCAACAGACACAGAGAAACTCTGGAAACGAATGTGGATTATCTAAGCGTTTACAGGACTGTCATTGGTTGGGTTGAGTGGCCACTTGATGTATTACATTCCTCATTTCGCGTAGTATTTGATATCCATATCTGCCAATTATCAGAAATCAAGTGGCTACTTAACCCAGCCAATGACAGGTCATAAGCTCTGTAAACGCCGAGATATCCGCATTGCCTTGCAAACTTCTCGTCTCAAACTGCAATTGAATGTCAGCCAGTAATCCCAGCCATTCAAATCGGTATAACTAACGGTCCTGCCCCATGATCACTGTTCACGTGTTCACGTACACTGAAAATCCATAATGATCAAATTACATTGCAAAATCCCGCTAATTCTCCGTCGCGGCGCCTTCTAGAGAACTTGTATGTTGCGGCGACATACTACGTACATATTAGTTCCCGGCGACTTTTCAACTTAATTTTCTAGAAAACATTACGTGTAAATTCGCTTTGTCAATTCCGTGAATGTTTCTCAATGTGTAGTAATACAATTTCAGGCATGGGTTTTATATATTATGCTAATTAGTATTATTAGCGGGATTTTAGATTTCAGTCCGCGATATGCAAAGTGTAGGGCGTAGAGATGTTGCTCTGGCGCCCTGCGAGGCCCCCGGGCCCCCGGACTCTCCTCGCGGGGCCCCTCCGCTGTCAGTAAACATGTTTTCCACATTCGCCGCTGACGCACTCGTGTCAATGCTCTCGACAACATGATTTATAGCGCTAAACTTCCCCTCTTAGGCCCCGTTTTCTCCGAAATTCCGCCTAAAAACAAAGAGAAATGTTCCCGCGGCCATGTCTCGCGTATTGACACGGCAGGTGCAAGGTCACCGCCTGAGACCGGCGTAATGAAGCGATTACGTTTGTTCGGAATCGGCGGGAGAATCTCCATTCTCGATGGGCGATGCGGACCGGTCCGAAGTGTTTATTTCACGTTCTCCTCAAGGGTAAGTGACGTAGCGGCTGCGCGCCTAGCGGACGGCAACTGGTGGCGAAGCCGCGCCACACCACCCCAGCGCCAGCGTTGGCGGTGGGTGCAGCGTGCACTTGTACCAATCAATTATTATTTGCAATAAACCAATTTACTGCGATCCTACAGTCTCGTGTCTCCGATTAGTTATATTCCTACAGCTGCCGGACATTTCCAGTGTTGGCGAGTTATATCCATCGCATTATTACTCATTACGCTGTATGCATTCTTAGCATCCGCTTTACATGCCGATGGCCCACGATGTAAAAAGTATGTGGACGCAGAATAGGATCATTTGAAATGACCAAAAAGTCATATTTGAATATAACCTACGTAATGATTATGTTACATACTTACCGAGCGACTGTTCAAACATTGTTTTTAGTATTTTAATTATTTATAATCGTTTCTATATAAGTACTAATTTATCTTTCATGGGGTTACTGCCAAAAGTTGGTAAGTCCATAAAACATGTTATGGAGTAATCGCAATTTTAAAGTTTGACATTCTCTCTAAAATCAGACTAAATGATAAAAACTTCGTGCTATTTTTTTTCAAATAATTTGAAGTATAATGAATATATTAAAAAAACAACTGTTGTAATAAATGACACAAAATCAATATAATATATTATTTTGCAAAGCAAGGTTGTACTTACCAACTTTTTTCTGTTGAGAAAATATTGAAAGTGCAGTTACAAACTTTTAGCTGTACATTTTTTTACTTGAAATACTATCAATTGAACACAAAGAAATTGATAAGTGATATTACAATGTTTTGGTTGTAATGATACATTTAATTTGGTCAATTTAATGTCAGGATTAATACTGTAAGTGTTCTTACAATATTTCAGCTGTAAACATTTAATTTTAAAATGCAAGCAAATTAAATGGAAAAAAAATGGTTAGTGATATTACAATGTTTTGGCAGTAACGATACATGCCAATTTTGGCTTGTTCATTGCCTGAGAAAATTTTGTTAGTGTTTTTACAAACTTTTTCTTGTTTGATAATAGAAAAAACTGGACTTACGATATTTTCTTGAAAAAAACATAAGCTGTAAAGCTGCTTTACTGAGATCGGAGGAGCTACAAACTTTTTCTGGGCATAGATATTCACGTTAAGACACTCAATTCATCGCTAACTCAATATACCTAAAATGTGGACCTACCAACTTTTGGCAGCAACCCCACGATATTATCGTTTACCTTCACACACAACATTATTATACAACACAACATTCTCCTCATCACTGCCCTTTCACATTCACATCATTTCTTATTTATTTTAATTCAATTATTGTATTTATTAGAAATGATGTTTTCGACGACTTTATGGCTTGGTAATAAGTTGAGGGTTGATCTTTAGCACCTTTAAAGGTTAATGGGACCCACGCTACTATCAAATATAAATTATGTTCTAGTTTTACGTTGCTTGTCCATTATTCAATTTCATTTTAGATTAAACTGTTTAATTTAATACATACCCAATACTACTTCATTCTAACTCGGGTTTTAAAATGATTGATAAATTATTTGAAATGTGAAATAGCTCTTGTAAATACAATATATATTTCTGTTGTGTTCAACTACTAACTAATCAGCTAAATGTAATATATTATAAGTAATAGAAGATATCTAAATATAATATATTATAATCGGGTTTGATTTCCGTAGGGGGTCGGTCAACTTTAAATATTTATTTACATGTGATTTTCATATTAATATTTCATGTGTGATACCTTGGACTGGTACCGAAGCGTAAGACTGATCATACTACCTTCATGTGATCAAATTATCAAGATATACTGCACTTGGTGTACCAATTCAGTGCCCTATGCACCATAGGGTGCGGATAAGGGAAAGTAGTAGTAGTAGAAGATCTTGGTTTCTTGATATTTTATAAAAAGTTTTATTATTTAACCCGTTTTTTTAATTTTTAAAGAATTAAAATTAAATTTTTATACCATAAAAATATTGACAGTTATGCGCAAAAATTATTGACAAGTTGTTGTGAATTTTATCTATTTTCATCCTTAACTTTTTACACATTTATGTACTTAAATCAATCATGTTTCACAATATATTATTATATATAATAATACTCATAAAATATTGATTGTTTTCTTTTGTTGGTTTGTTGTTTCAATTAATTTATTAAGTAGGTATGTCTAAAAAACTGTTTTTCCGGCTGCATCCTTGAAATCAATTACCTATCAAGATTACTTTTTACCACTAGCTCTAATACTTACATATCATTATGAACCTGACATACTTAATATCATATTATTTAACGTTTATTTTCTGATAAAATATGTATAAACAATATAATTTTGCTAAATATTGATAAAAGGTTAGTAAAACGTTTTATCAACCACATATACTAGTAAGAAAATTACATAGAACCACAGATTACTGAAAAAAAGATTTAATAAACTTATCGTAAACGGCTTGCGAAAAATGTTCCGTCGAATAATGTGCACAATATTTGGCCATGTGTTACGTATGGAGGACATACAAGTATGATATTATAATATATTAAACAATTGTTCCTAATAACCCCTCGTTATTTATCCCACTTTTCCTTTCACAAATATTCGCAGACATCAGATGTAATAAAGTTTATTTTCTTTTTAACAGATTTCAACCATAGATAGACCTACAAATTATCCGTTAAAAAAACTGTAAAAGCCTTATTAATGGTTGCAAAAAGTCTCGCTTTCGGTACAGTACAAATATTACCTCTTCAGTATGATAATTGTTAACATTGACCGTGAAATTAAAAACTTAATAAGAATATCAAGAAATACACTTTCGCTAGCGCCAGAAACTAAACACAGTGTACATTCGTGCAGTACTTGAAACATTTTAAGGTGTCTGGGTGACCTGTCATTAGATTAAGGTGTCTGGGTGACCTGTCATTAGATTAAGGTGTCTGGGTGACCTGTCATTAGATTAAGGTGTCTGTCTGGTGACCTGTCATGATGGAATACATTTTATTATATTATAGTATCTATTTTTTTACCCTTAAATTAGTATTTTAGTGTATATATTATTATGTATTGTAAAACTGGCTAACGAATCAATACCACCACATCGATAACAATAAATTGTTACTGCGAAAAATCTCAAAATTACAAATATATAAGATTAGTCTTGCGTTTTAAGTATTTGTTTGATAAAAATATTTAAATCTGTTATGGGACTTATGGGTTGAACTCAATTTTTAATATTTACCAAAATTTTCTAATTTTTAACTAAATTTAATGTTGATAGTTTGCTGTCAAAATCTTCAGCTCTGCTTGTGCTAATTTTTATTTTTATGGTTTGTGTTTTCTTGTAGATCACCGTTTATATAATTATTGCTGTAATCAAGGACGTTGTACTATAATAATAATAATATTGAGGGTTGACTTACTGACGTTAAAATTAATCAAAGGAAAATGAATCATAACGACATTGGAATTACCTGATAATAAAAAAAATATTTGAGTATCGTACAATTTGATGGCATAAGCTTTCATGCAAGTTTGTATGCAATGCCATCAAATGAATTTTAAATATTACATGACAGTTAAATTTCGAACCACGTATTTCGGAGAAATCATTTCATCATCTCTTTTGATTATGATTTTACCCATAATTTCAATTTTGGTACTGCTTTCAAATAGTCGGAAATAACTGTGCCAGTAAGCAGGAAACAAGCTGTGCTGGAGTGGGATTGGAACCTAGAGATTCTAGTCCTGAGTCGACGAATCTACCACTAGACCACAACCCTTGATTTTTTTTAGTTCCGTACTTTTATTGTATTTAAGTAGGTACCTTTAACACTACTTGTAGCGTTACTCAGTATTTTAAATATTTTATTACACAGGAAACACAATTCAGATTGCTGTCAATAATAATCATCAATAACTATTCGAAATCTCCTTCGATTCAGCAATAATAATAATGCATACTTTATTATTCTTTCAATTTTAAGTTTTACCGCGCATTGTTTTCGATATGTCGATATACCGGATTATTATAACAATTATTATATGAATAGATATATCATTCAAGATTCTTCAATGCTCCATTATCGTCAAAATAATTTTACAATGATTAGCGTGGTTCCTAATCACAAATCACCTACCTCCGTGTTTTACATACACATTAGTAGGTATTAAGATGTTTTTTTTTGTCAATCTTCTGACATGCTTATTTTGCGGTCCATGGCCTTGGCACGTGTTTACTCTGCCGAAATAGTCCCACAAGTTCACTGGGCCCAGGTTCGCTATCGCTTGTTGAACAAACAAACGCCTCCGCGCGGGCCCCCCGGATTATTTACTGCAGAAACAATAGTATGCTAAAACTTTACCACATTGTAAAAAGGCGAAAATTAAACGTATTTTCCGATTATGTAACAAGTATGATTGACACGTACTTTCTGAACAGGACCTCTCCGAAATGAAGGTTGTTCGAGTCAAGCGACATTATTTTTCCAAATACCTACATAGTCAACCTTTTTATCTATTTCTCCAGAGTACATTGTGTTTATTTGGCAGTCTTGTATTTTAATAATGTGGGAATTAAAAACATTTTACATGTAGGTAGTTTCCTAGTTTGAATTGAGATATTTATGAAATCACAATCTATTATTGTACCTTCACAATTACATTGTGGTAAGATGTGATTTAAATGAATACCTAAGTGAAGTCTCACATAAATTATACAATACCTCCACTTGTTGTACTGATGCAGTGCCCTATGCACCATTGGGTGCGGATAAGAGAAAGTAGTTAGTAGTATTAATATTTTTCTTCATAGATAAAAGTATTATGATGACATCTAAAATACATAAATACCCAATAACTACACTCGCCTGTACTTCTATGAAATTTGCTATCTATAAGATTTTTTTTAGTATTTACTTACGATTATTTGATTATAATAATGATTTATATAATTCCGCAGATTATAAAACGTTGGTAGGTTTGTACTTAGATTTTTAACGGGTGTAGATTTATGAAAGCCCACAAAATTACCCATCCATGTCACTTATCTCGTTTTTATTGACTTGAATAGAGAATCTTGATGTCGATATTTTTAATTTTCGTAAAAAGAGCATGATTTGGTAAACTAAAGCTATTTTGTAAACTCGCTGCTTCTGATACGATTTTATTTATTCCGTAGAGTTTCCACAGCCTGATTGGCGGGTGGGGGCTCCACTGTGGGCGGGGGGAGGGGGGAGGTCGCCATGACAACCCGATGACGTATGAGATCAGTTCCGAGAACCCCGTTTGCGATTTATACAATATTCAGGTCAAGATTCAAGATCAAACTGTCACCGTGCTCACTACTCACGGCTCATGTACCTACCTACCTACCCTACCTACTTACCTACTCGGCCTATTGGTGGAAATGTTTCCACTGAATCTTATAATGAATATTTGAAGCACTCCAATTGAGCGTTTTCTCAACAAATCAACTTTTACAGTACTCTACTCTTTTTAAACTATAAGTGTCTATGGCAGTATACAGGGTAACAAAACTCGATGTACAACCCGAAAACTGGTGAATCTACATCGTATTTGGAGACGATTGTGTAAAATGACTTTTTAATCTAAGCTTATAAAAAAAAAATTGTATTCACAAAAGTTTTCATAAGTATGGCAGATTAAGTAAAATTGCTCAAATTCTTATTAAAACCCGTTTTTTTAATTTTGTTTTCTTTGTGGATAGTATTAAATGAACTAAATACATGATATTTGATATCAATTTGCAAAAAAATAATCGAAAAAAAAATCAACTTCGTACTCAATTTTCTCGAAAACTAAGGGTCAAATAAAAAAAATATTTTTTGACTAAATCAACTCCAAATATGATGTAGATTCACTAGTTTCCCGCTTGTACATCGAGTTTTGTTATACCCTGGATAAGTGTCTTATTTAACCAAAATCAAATAATTTAAAGGTTATGGTTTAATACTTAAAGGTCATAAATATGGTCAGATTTTTCCACCCTTTGATTGGCTACGAGTAGTTACTACGACACTTTTTCAGAAATAAAAATGTTTCTTTCTATAAAAAACGCTCGTCAATAATAGGCCTTTGTCAAGATTTTTTTTACTGGCTAATAAATTAAAAAGAAAAATCACGAGACAATAGGTGCAAATTTGTCACAAATAAGCGAGATACACGAAGCTGAACATTGAAATTTTTAATTCCGCCTGAAAAGGTAAAGGAGGATTCGCGGGAATTGGCGGCCGATCGCTTAGCTTGGAGTCAGTTTTTGGAATCCATACGCTCCACATAGGGAGCGGATATGGTATGATGATGATGATGTGGTGTCACATTGGGGGACTTGAAACGAGCGCACTATTTCATGCATTGTGACGTGATGGCGAGTCGAGGGAGTACCTTAGCTCCTCACTTCCTCACACGTCCACCAGCGTTGCTCAGATGATAGGACAGTAGACTCACAAAATCTAAGATATCGACGGCTCCTACGAATAATATCGTAACCCACAAATCGTCGATTTTGAGTTTTTTGGTAGATTTCGTTCTTTATTTAACTATATCTTTAATTCTACCAAAACAAAAAAAATATTTTGCAATAATAAGCTTTTTTGGGGCGTATTTTGTTGTACCAAAACAAAAAGAAAATATTTTCAAATGCTCCTCCTGTAAAATCGCATATTGTGGGTTACGATATTATACGTAGGAGGCGTTCGATATGTATAAGACAAGTCTTATCAAAAGATTTTTGTTCTGTTGTTACAATTTCTCGCCAAGGGTTGGGTTTGGAGTACAAATAAAAAATTGCTATTGAATTTAAAGTGTATAATTATAATATTATTCAAAAGTTAACATGGACATTGAAAGGAGGGTTAGTGCCGGTATTTAATGGTGCCTTAAAGTCGGTAGTATCTAATAAAGTGCTTATCAAAAGAGGCTAAATTGGCAGTTCATAATGGGAGTTCTGGTACCAACCCTTATGTATGGTAGTGTGAAGGGGAGTGGTGTTGGAAAAAGAAGGAAGAAAAAAGTAGATCAATGTCAGTTGAAATGATATCTCTCAGGCTGTTCTGTGTGGTAAGACTATGTTATGATAGGTGTACAAATGTCGAAATTAGAGCAGATTTGCAAGGCTGAGATAAGCATTTCTCGACAAAATTATAGGAAAGGTCTTTTACGATGGTTCGGTCATGTAGTGCGAATGGATGATGAAAGGACGGCTAAAAAAATATATGTCCGTGACTGTACTTGGATGTAGAAATCGTGGTTAATGGTCCGAGAAAGACGTGGCTGATCCAGTATAACAAGTGCTTGAAAGAATGGCCATTTAAAGGCCCGTAAAGAGTACAGTCATTATCAAGTAAATTGCGTTGAAAGTGGGTGCATTTCAATAAGTCGGAATAATCGACGTGGATAGATGTAATGAATGTGGAAGCAATAGAAGTGTGCCAGGACAGAGTGATATGTGGCGTTCTATCCTCTCTGCCTACCCCTCCGGGGAAATGGCGTGATGGTTAGTTAGTTAGTTAACATGGATAACAATTAACATAAACTAAGATATGAGAAGCATAAACCTCCCTAGACAGTTTTACATAGACAATAAGAATATTACAGAAGTTACGAAATTCATATGATACAGGGATGAAAATTTATAAATTTTACAAGAGAATACAAGATATAGATTACTGAGACACAATTCCATTAATACTTGATAGTGATTGTGATCTGGTGATGCGTAGTACAGAGAAGAGATCTAGTTGAGAATTGATAAGTCGTTGGTTGAGTTAAAGAAAAACTGCAGATTTATACCCTGCATCATGTATATATAAAGATATTAAATTAGATAAGAATTTACTCAGATTCGTACTGTTTAGTATATAGACGCGTGGTCTTCAAGTGATAAAAGAATATAGATGGAGTTTGAATTTGTAGATCTTGAAATAAACTTCCGTCCATGGGGCGCTATCCGACGGTTTCTTTGGATCCGATTCGGATTTCCATGAGTGTCAACCGACAGAGCAATGCTTCGTACAGCCAGGAATTTGGATAAGCCTGTATGGACAGATAAATACATACTTTTGTAATGGGCAGTTTTGATTTCAGAGAGAAAGGTTACGTTAGAACAAAATAAACAATCACGATTCTCGCTATCCTCCTTGGATTAATCGCAACTACATTTTTAGAATTGGATTTTGCACGGCGCGGGCGGTTGAAAGTCCGAACCGTCCTCCACTTTTGGTGCACAGAGAAAGGAGACGGAAAAGATGGCGTTATGCCCGCTGCATACGGGGCAGTTTCTTGTTCAGAAAACTGTGCAGTCTGTCAAACTTCTGTCAAAAGACACGCTAAATATGTGTATTTTTGAAACGCGATTGTAAGTTATTATCGTATGTTTGCTCTCAGGAAATTGTATATTTAGCTAATAATGTAAATATGTTATTGGTTTTTTATGTATTTAAAAGCATACAATAAACCAATGTCTACTTAAACGTTTACATAAAAAACATTAACTGTCATGTCAGCTTAAATCTGACATAAGCACGCAGTTTTTTTAAACAGTTTTCGTTGTATACGGGACCGTTTTCAGACTGCATAGAAAACTGCGCAGAAAACTGTCCCGTATGTAGCGGGCTTTACTCTACCGCGACCAAAAATATGACAGCGATGCAGCTATAGACAAAAATGAATTAATATCGGGGTTGAAAGTCTTCTAAAAGTTTTCTAAAATTATGCCCCGATATAAATATTAGTAATGATATTTTCACTGCGGACGTGAAAATAACATTACAACATCAAGATTGGAAATTTGTAAACAACGCAACGTAGGGTGACCTATTCTTTAACATAGGTACAATAATAATTTTATGCTTATGAATGCATTTCTGATTGCATCGTTTTCTTCATAATATGTATAATATTACAACATACACTATAATCTCCGATTACATGTACTGGTTGCATGATAGCGCTAGTAAATATAATATTCATTTCCAGGCGAACTAGGAAGGTGAATCGCGTGCTTGAGATAATTGGAATAATTTCATTCATTTCGTTACTTATAATTTTACGTTAAATTAACTTAGCGGGAAACACAATTCAATTAATTGTATTTACTTGAGTTGTTTTCGTTATTGTGGAAACTATAAATTTAATGTCTTGACACGCAATGTTTCTTATCGTAATAGGCGAAAAGAAATAATTTTGTTATATGACTTCTTGTGCATCTTATAATTTTTTGTGAGTTTTATAAAATTACAAATGTCTGAGTGAATGTAGGATAAGCACAATTATTTAAATAGTTTTATTCAATTATTAAAATTGCAAAAATAAATGAATAATTTTATTGTGTAGACAACGAGTGGAGGTATTAAGTACAGCGGTGAAGATAAAAATAAATTTAGCAAAATACGATACGGACATCGTGTCAGATTATAAAATATAATATAAAAGGTACATACGTATTGTTAGATTAGGTTTCTGTGCAACTAGGTTATCATCAACGTCTTGAATCAAACAACAAAACTATAAAGTGATTTAATAGACTATGTTGCATACGTAGATTACGCATAATAAACATTTCTATGATTTCACGCTAAATTTATATTAAATTTTACCCAGTAGACTCCTATTGCGGTATTCTATATAAAATATCATTCTTTTCCACTTGTGACCGAAGCATTTTCCGTTTTTTTTTTAATGTTAAAATGTAATTAAATTATAATATTAGGAATTAAATTGAGCTTGCATTATGGTCATATAATAACATGATAACTACGTTTATTAAGACTAGAAAAATAAATAAACTGAAGCAAAGCCGTAGATTTTTTTCACTGAAAACATTCTTTTTAATTTTCATGCAAAAAAATATTTTCATGCTGGTTACGCTCTGCTTAATATGAACAGATACGCCAGGTTATATTAGGTTACCATTGAATTATTGTGCCAGGTCATTTTAGGTTAGCTGTATTGCTTATTGCGGAAAATTTGTAGCAGCCGCAACCGTGATGGGCAGCGATAGTGATAGTAATAAAATGCCACTTGACTTGGTCATTTTAGGTTAGCCGTATTTCGGAAAATTTGGAGCAGCCGCTGCCGTGATGGGCAGCGATAGTGATAGTAATAATATGCCACTTGACTTGGTCGTGTTAGGTTAGCCGTTTTGCGGAAAATTTGGAGCAGCCGCAGCCGTGATGGGCAGCGATAGTGATAGTAATAATATGCCACTTGACTTGGTCGTGTTAGGTTAGCCGTATTTCGGAAAATTTGGAGCAGCCGCAGCCGTGATGGGCAGCGATAGTGATAGTAATAATATGCCACTTGACTTGGTCGTGTTAGGTTAGCCGTTTTGCGGAAAATTTGGAGCAGCCGCAGCCGTGATGGGCAGCGATAGTGATAGTAATAATATGCCACTTGACTTGGTCGTGTTAGGTTAGCGTATTTTCGGAAAATTTGGAGCAGCCGCAGCCGTGATGGGCAGCGATAGTGATAATAATAATATGCCACTTGACTTGGTCATGTTAGGTTAGCCGTATTTCGGAAAATTTGGAGCAGCCGCAGCCGTGTTGGGCAGCGATAGTGATAGTAATAATATGCCACTTGACTTGGTCGTGTTAGGTTAGCCGTTTTGCGGAAAATTTGGAGCAGCCGCAGCCGTGATGGGCAGCGATAGTGATAGTAACAATATGCCACTAACTTGACTTAGTTATTTTAGGTTAGCCGTATTGCGTATTGCGGAAAATTTGGAGCAGCCGTGATGGGCAGCGATAGTGATAATAATATTATGCCACTTGACTTGTACCGTATTTTCTCCGGCGGGCCTTAGATTTCAGAACAATTTCAAGCGCGGCTTGAAAAGATTGCGTACATTTACACCTTCTAGCGGCGAACTGCGTTATACACGAAATGCACCGTTCATTGTTGTGCCGCAGTTTTAACAACCGCCGCTGAAAGATTTGTCTCTCTCCGCATACATCGTTATGCAAAGTGGCGCTAGCTCAGCGATAACACTTATCGACTGTAGCCGCAATAAAAAAAAATTCGCACGGTTTTAGTTAATAAATCATATCAGACGCGACCATAACTTGTTTACATGTACGGCTGTGACGTCATAATAAAGTAAACAAATAATAATTGCCTAGTGAGGCTTCGCCTTGGTTCGGTAAACTAGCAGAATTATATTTATAGTTATAAACTGGAATAATTTAAAGTAATCTATTGAACTGGGAAAAATGTTTCCCTGCGTTTCCTCAATACAGATTACGCAATTACAATTTAGTTAAATCGCATTTAAGACCGATCTTTATAATTGGCCAGTAATCTCAACCATGTAAAGGACAGAAACTAAAATATGTACCTAAGTATATCACAACATCTTATTTCGATTCTTTCTCGGTACCTACGAATATTAGCATAAATAAATATACAGGTACATTTTTGTCTTTTTACTTTTACAAACTTGTCTTGTGAATGAGTCAAATGGAAAAAATGAGTACCTATTAAATACATAAAATAAATCAATCCAATATACACTCACAAAAGTAATGGCCTATAAATTACAAAACCACGTCAAACAAGTTAGTATGTATTTTATTTTATATCCCTACAGAGATGAGGTAGAATTTTTTCCAAATTCAGGAATGTGGATATTCGAGCGTTTACAGGGCTTATGACCTGTCATTAAGTGACCACTTTAGTATGTATTTCACTTCTTGAATGTGAAAAAAATCACATTCCACTAAGTTGACATTTTATTTAGATGCAGAATAATTCTAGACTCTGCAACCATTTCATTTTAGATTACTCGTAATACTAAATAATATGCATTAAAAAAAAACTTTATTTATTATCTTTTAATACAGATATATTCTTACTAAAAGATCAGTAGAACAAAACCTACCCACAAACGATTATCTAATATTTTATGGTGTACTGATGCAGTGCCCTGTGCACCATTATACCATTTTGTGCGGATACGGGAATAAACGATTTAATGAATGTGTTTATTTATTTATTAACGGCACTTAAGTATTGCCTTTTAAAAAATAAATAAAAAATACAGTGAAATGCATAGAAATAAAGAATTATAAAATTATACCTATTGTAGGTAAAATATTCACTTGAAACATACTTCGATATACCTATTATTATACCGAAGTGAAGTTATTATTACACCGAAGTTTCCGATATTATAATATTATAAATGATAGATATATTTTAAATACGCCGAAAAAATTGTAAACTGACCAGTCCCAATACGCGAGTGGAATAAAATTTATTCACAGTGCATGTTTTTAGAGTCAAACGTTCGCTTATCAGAGGCAGAGGTATGAAAGTAGATACTAGATACCTACCACTAAACTGTAATAACGATTTTTTTTCGACACTGCGTTTTAAGTTACCTGATATTATTTCCTGTTGGTTGTATAAAAGCCGACTATTGTATTTTTCGCGGCAATCGACTCGATATACAATGACAGCAACTCGTCTTACTGGTTGAATATTCATGCGGTAGGCAAAAGTTTTGTTAGGTTAGGTTAGGTTGAATGTATTACTTTACTTTACTAGGGTATCAGCTCAGTGCTCGTGCACCCGTTACGCTCACTCAGTGCATTACTTGACATTTATTGGAGTTGTGTTTCCTTCTGCCCACTGCCCAAGGCCGCAGGATGTTATCATGCGCCTTGTGCCGCGCTTGTGAGTAACCCGATCATATCAAACGTAGTTAGTATCGCATCTCTAACCGACAACATCCTCTTATTACACTGGAATTTGTGTGATAAAGACCACCAGGAATCTTGCGTCTGACATAAACTGGAAAGAACATGATTCAGCCTTCTTTTACTTCAAATAATTCTAGAATCATTGTTAATATTTATACCATTCATTAAGTTCATGAATAAAATAATGTTAAAAATATAATACGTAAAATACGTTTTGAAGGAAACTGCGATTACCCATCTGCGGTGCGATTCTCTAAAGGTTTTAGACACGAATTCAGTACAAAATCGTATGCGCAGTAGTTTAAAAACATTTACAGAATCGAAGCGCTGATCACTGACTGAAGCAGTTAGCAGTTATGTAGGTGCATATGCACTAAGCAGGGTATTAGATATCACAAATCACAACCCGAGGACGGAGAAAAGCGATTTATTAATTGGGTTCTTTTTCCGATTTTCAATTTTTTATTTAAAAAAATTGATTGAAAAATAACAATATCAAGGGATTTTTTTTTAAATTTTTACGATGTCTTATGAATTTTCTAGCACGGTTTAAAATAGCGCTTTTTCAAATCGCTCGCAAAATCCTCCATTTGGCGCGCATGCGGTGTGTCGTCACATCAATATGAGCGCTCACTTCGTAATGAATTTCCCGCCTTTTATAATGGACGGGTATGACGTCATTAGCCAATAACGGGCGTTAAAAGTCACTCTTAATTTCGTGTTTTTAAAACATAAATTTATAAATGAAACATTTTTGATCATTGTGTTTTATATCGTTGGAATTGTAAAAATATACTTTAAATATTTATAACGTTTTCAAGGATATTCATGCTATCGGGAACAACCCCATTGAAGGAACGCTCAAATATGTTTCGCGCTCTTTATCACCATTTCAATGTCACAACGTTATGTTATGTTTACATTTTTTAAGCGATACCGCGCCGCTCGACGCGACGCTTTTCTCCGTTGAATGTAAACGCCTTCTATATAAAATATGACTTTTCTCTTTGCGGCCATTGTTTAAAAGGGTCGTGCCGCCGCTATACGTGTGGCGCGGCGTAATATGGATGAGTTGGAATTTTCATTAGGCGCTCATTTTGTTTGCTTACACACTGCGGATTTTCATCGGGTGAAGTTGATGAGGAACGCATGCGCCAGGACCTTGGGACGAAAATATTGCGGGCAGGACCGAAATACCGCGCGACTACTTCTGCTTATCTGCTTCCAAACCGACACGGCGCGTGTATCGTACTTTACTACTAACTTACTACAGGCGCACACTCCCTGCGCCGCCGCCGCCGACCTGTCCTGCACAAAACAATACATCTCTAGGCACACTTGATTATGTATCATCTATAGGTGTCGCAGCTCTGGCGCCTATATTTTCATTTAGTTATTTATCGGACGATCTATAAAAGTATCTACATCTAGAATATCGGTAATCTGTGCCCAGCAAATATTAAAAAAACATGACCGGCGGCGAAGTCGGGAGTAATTGTTATACACTATACGCCAATCATTGAGAAATGATTTCATGTTTCTGATTACCTTAAATTAACCGCGTTAAAAAACTGCCTTCTCCGAATGTGGTACATTTAAAAAAGTCACATTCAAATATATCTGGTTTTTAATTGAATTCATGGTTGACAACTTACTAGAAACATGGTTAATCGCCTACCAAGGACCTTACGGCTTAGTTTTTTTTAATTGAGAAAGTTTGTTAAAAAATCCTGTTTGGTGAATATTCCAATTCACAAGAAAGTGAGAAAATACGATAAATACGTAACTTAAACTAACGTTCAGACTTTATCCTATTTATTACTGACTACTCACGACTACTACTAGTTTTTAGGAAGCACATTGCAGTGGGGGGGGTCTGGGCTCATTACACGGCAATACTACTAGACTACTACTACTCTGTATTCATGACTAACTGAAACCTACTACTACTACTACTACTTTTTACAACTAATACAATTGAATTTTTATCAATTTTGCCTGGGTTATTAAGAGCCGTGTTTGTGGATTTTGTGCTTGCCGACGTTTCAGAAGCAACATTGGCAGTGGTCCATCGTCTGGCTACAGCCCAACACAGCATAATAACCAGAAAACATAATCTGTATTCTGAAGGCCGAGAAAAACCGTACGAAACTCTGAAGTTACTAGCATCAATACTTAATTTAGTTTTTTATTTAATTTTATGAGCGATGCGAGATTGTTTTGTTTACGCAGCGGTTTAAACAATTCTGCCACAATCAACAACGACTTTATTTTGAATTGATTGACTAAAGAATTCATATAAAATGTGACCTGGTCCCAACAAAGCTCATGTGTGTGACACTGGTCTAACTCTCAAAAAGTCTCATTACGAATTTAGAAATGCTACAAAAGCTACAGAATCAAATACATGTGTGTGACCAGTCTAAAGAGGTCAATGTGACCTTATCCAAGATCCATCCGTCCTTCTTGTGTGACAATGGTCCGTAAGTATAACACAATACAGTGGTCCCAATAGCGCATTTGTAATGACTTCAGCGATAGCGAGATGTTTGTGATACGCAGTCGGTTTAATTCCCAAAGATAGCGCATGTGTGCTACGTGCTACACTTGCGACATTTGTGTTTTATGAGATAGCGGTCAAGCAAAGAAAAAAAAAATGAAAGAAATTCAGAAAGCGAAAGAATTCGAAATCGTCCCAAGATATGCGCATAGTTGTGACACTGGTCCCAAGAGAACAAATCTAGCTTCAAAATAAACAAAAAAAAAAAAAAAAAAAAGAAAATATGTGAATAAAAACACTGGTCCCAAGAAAGCGCATGTGTGTGATAGTGGTCCCAAGATAGCGCATGTGTGTGACACTGGCCCCAAGATAGCTCATGAACCAAAAAATACACTGGTCCCAAGTATAGCTCATGTCTGTATAAGACACTGGTCCTCAAGATAGCGCACCGAAAGTGTGATACAAACCTGGTCAACAAGATAAGCGCACGTGTGTGACACTGGTCCCATGTTGTTTCACGCATGTGTGTGGACACTGGTTCCCAAAATAGCCATGTGTGTGACACTGGCCCCAAGATACAATGATGTGTGTTACACTATAAATAAGATAGCGCTGACACGAAAGCGCAAATACTTGATTACATGGAATATTTTTATGAATGAAAATTACAGTAGATTGCAAAGCTAAATTATTTTCTGTACATTGCACGTGTGATTGCTGATAAATAGTGATATTGATTTTACCAGAATACGATAAAACATTGTTAAGTAGGACGTTTTCTTATTTCTTCTTGTCAAGAGGTGACAGTTAATTTGTACTAATGCCATAATATTTTTAACTTAAATAAAGATAAAGGAATACCTGTCGAAGTATTTACTAGGATTATAGCAGTTCCGCCTAGTAGCAAATAAAAAGTAGCGCACTTTGCCTACCGTGCAAATAAAAGTCGCGGTTCGACAAAATTTCCCGTAGGTGGTCACATGACAAACTAACTTCATCCTAACTTCATACAATTCAATTTGGTTGAAGATCCAGCATTGTGTTGATTTTTGTGTGAATTTGTTTGAATTTTGATTGAAAAGTAATAATAGAAAAGGTTCGATATTATTCTGATGCATTTTGATTTAGAATGGCTACAAAAGCTACAGAAAACTTTTAGCAAAAATTCTAAAAGCAATGTACCTAAATCCAGTGTGCACGCTCCTAATCACCATTTGTTGAAGATAAACTTCTTGTCCTGTCCGGTTAAATAATATTAGTAGTAATAATATAACTAGATATTTGATCAGCGATGCGATTGTTTTTTTACGCAGCGGTCATCAAAGAAATAAAAATACACGTGAACTTTGCGCTTGGAAGGATAGCGGCATGTGTGTGACAATGTCCCAAGATAGCACCATGTTGTGTGAACCTGGTTAGGGATAGCATAGTAAAAAAGCACAAGTGTGTGAAAGACTTGGTTCCAAGATAGCACACGTGTGTGACACTGTCCCAAGATAGGCGCATGTGTGTGAACACTGGGTCCCAAGATACGCATGTGGTGGACACTGGTCCCAAATAGCGGCATGTGTTGGCTACACTTGTCCATTTTAAGATAAAATATTCAATGTGTGTGACATGGTCCCTAAAAAATCACCTTTGTGTGATGAAACACTGGTTCCAAGGGATGAGAAAATGTAGTGACAAATGGGAATCCCAGATAACACACGTAGAATAGTATTCTGGTTACCAAGATAGGTTTTTGTTCAAAACTGGTCCTAAAGATACAATGGCCCTGTGACTTGTTCCCCAAGATAGCGCAAAGTAATGTGACACTATTCACTAAGATTTGTGTACAATAAGCGCTAACTGACAGTGATTACATTTTATTTTTATGAAAGTAAGATAACAGTAGATGCAAGCTAAATTATTTTCTGTACATTGCACGGGTTGGATGGCTAGAAATAGGGTTACTCATTTTTGCAGATAGCGATAAAACATTTTAAGTAGGACGTTCTTATTTCTTGTCAAGAGGTGACAGTATTTTGTACTATTGCCATTTAATTTTTTAAGGAATACCTGCGAATATTTACTAAATTATAGCAGTCCGCCTAGTAGCAGTAGCGCTATATTGAGTAGCGCATTTGCCGTAGGGGGTCACATTGAACGTGCAATGAGTTCGCGGAGTTCAAGAATCACCACTTTGTTGAAGATTAGGGAAAAGTCAATAAGTAACATGAATTATCTTTCTAACAATTTGGTGTACAATGCGCTTGGAGTAAAATGCAGTGCCCTATTCACCATTTTGTTGAAGATTAGGGAAAAGTAGTAATAAGTAACTAGATATTATTCTTTCTGATTTTTTTTTCAATCTTGTAACCAACGTGCAACGAATAAAAAAAACTGTGATAATTTAAATAAATTATCTTAAAATAAACTTAATCATCTTCTGGTATTACTGGTCGCCAGCTTATATTATTAATCTGCATAGATATTTTAGAGTGCATTTAAAGCGCTCTTGAGGTATATTTATTCGAAAACGGCGCTATATAAATTATACATAATAATAATAGGTATTTTGATGATCTGTGCCCTGATGGTGACGCGCAACGTGGCACTTTCCACACTGCAAGCTGCAGTTGCTGCAGTCGCCCACCGGCCCACCGCCGCCGGCCGCGGCCCACCCAGGGACCCAGGGAGCAGAGCCCGTGACGTTATGTTATATTATACTACACGGCCGCGGCCGGTTGGCCTGTGATGTCAGCAGTGTGTGCATTATGACAATCAACAATAACAGTGTCGACCTGACACGTGATTCGCTCACTACTCACTACCCCGATAAGGACCACGCGATAAGGAACGCACAGGTCGCATGTCTTATGGTCCTAATGTTGAAAGCCATAAACGTAAAACGAGTCCAAGCTAAGTCCGGAATTTTCTATGCATTGATTTTAAATTAATAACTTTACGTTACTGTACAATTTTTAATGATAACATTTCCGTTGTACAGTGACCAATCAAAACATATAGCCAATTAAAAGGTAGAAAAATGTGACATGTCTCAACCCATAACATTCGGAATTATTTTGCTATAGATAACACTACACATTTTTTAAATGAAAAAAGTTCCTTTATTGTAATAAAAAGTATAATTTGATTTGATTGGTGTGTCACTTTGCGACAACACTCCTCTTTCGGAGAGAATCAATAATAGGGCTTATATTACGAATATGTATGTACGAGTATAGTATGCTATTTACGATTAAGAGATTGTAACTGTGGTCCAAGTAGGTTACTAGCGCCCTTGAAGTGATTTCCCACAAAAACGGCGCCCCCTAATAGTAGCACAATAAATTAATATATTAAATAAATATGGAAAGGAAAAGACGAAAAACTACTCGCACTGCCTGACTGCCGACTGCCCAGAGAGTAAGCGAGTATCGAGTAGCGAGTACGAGTATCGAGTACGAGTAGCGAGTACCGGCTGGTGGTACCCCTCTCTCGAACTTGACCTAAATACTGCCGCACCTTGCAACATGTGCACATTATCTCTTATCACATTGATGTTACTCGAAAGGGAAACCCTAGATAGATTTTTTAACGAAATTTTACTTTTTTTTAATTTAAATAACCCCTGTAAAGAAATAAAGGGTTAAATAAAAAACCCCAACCTTAAAATTTTAAAATGTTTTAAAATTTATTTATATTACTTAAAAATTTTTTTTTTAAAATAAAAAATTCCAAAAAAAATTTTTTTGATTTTGGTTTTTTGGGACAACCTGGGGGGTTTTAATATTTTAAAACAAAAGGAAAAATTTTTTATTAAAAAGGGCTTTTTTTTGCCCCTTTCCCCTTTTTCAAGGAAAAACGGGTTTTTTAATTTTTTAAGAAAAAATTTTTTTTTGAAAAAAACCCCTTTATTAAAGAAAAAATTTTTTTCTTTTGGGCCTTTTTAAAAGGGTCGGCCCGCGTTACTTCCCAAAAATGGGGGAAATTTTCTTTTTCCCATTTTTTACAAAACCCTCAAAATTTTAGGGGGTTTTTTAAAAACGCTGGAAGGCCTTGGACAAAAATTGGGGGCAGGAGAAAACCCCCCCAAACCCGTTTTTCCCCCCAAAGGGGGGTTTTAAAAATTTACCACAAAATTATAACCCCCCGGGGGGGGAAGGAAAAAAATTTTTTTGGACACTTGTTAAGATCTTTTTTATTGAAATTGGGGGTTTTTTTATTTTTATTTAAACGCTTGGTTCCCCCTTGAAACAATTTGAAAAAAAAAAAATTTACGGGGCCCTTTTGGGGGTTTTGTTTTTTTAAAAATATTAAAAAATGATTTTTTTCTTTAAAACAAAAAATTTTTTTTTTATTTTTTTAAAATTTTAAAAACATTAAATATTTTGGGTTTTTATTATTTTTTAAATTTTAAAAAAGAAACATTTTACCCCTCCCAAACCTTCGGTTATTTTTTTTTGGGAAAAATTTTTAAAAAAATTTTTTGGTAAGGTCCAGCTTTAAATTTATGGGGTTAAAGGCTTTTTTTAAAAAATGTTTTTTTTTAAAAAAAATTTTTTTTTTGATTATAAATTTTTTTTTTTAGAAAAAATTAAAAAAAATTTTAAAAAATTCACAAAAATAAAAAAAATTTAAAAAATTAAAAAACCGAATTATTTAAAATATTCCGAAAAATAATTTAATACAAATAATTCTCTACAAAATTTCTAAAATCACCCAAAAAAAAAAAATTTTTTTTTTTATTGGTTTTTTTGGGGTTTTTGGTTCCACTTTAAAATTTTGCAGTTCCCGTGGGGCCGAACACCAAAATCCGGGAAAAAACTTTTTTTGAAGGGGAAAAACCCCAAAAATTGGAAATTTTTTTTTTTATTTTTTTAGTTTTTTTTTTAAAATTGAGCAATAAAACATTTTTTGTTAGTAAAAAATTTTTTGTTTAAAAAAATTCCAAGCTCATTCGAAAAAAGACAAAACAAATCTACAAAAAAAAAAATTTGTCCTTACCATTTAGCCCTTTTTTTCCTTTAAAAAACCAAATTAAGTTTTAAAATTTTAATTTTTAAGGTAAATTTTTTTTTACGAGCTCAAACAAAAAAAAAATAAGGAATTTCCTTCCCAAGAAAAAAAATTTTTTTTTGAACCCCCCCAAATGCCATTGGGAAACATTTTTGGTGCCATTTAAATTAATTAAAAGGGGTTTTTTCCCCCAAGGGGCCTTTTGGGGAAATGGTAAAAAAAGGGAAAAATTTTGGAAAAACCCCAAATTTTTAGTTGGGGGTTTTCCCAAATGGGAATTTGGGGCCCCTGGAAAAATTTACAAGGAAAATAGGTTTGGTGAACGGGTTAAAATTCCGGGGTTTCACTGGTCCCAAAAGGGTTTTTGGTGCCCTTTAAAAAAGGGATTTAAGCGTCCTTGCACTTTTTTTTTTATTGAAAACCCGTAACAAAAAAATTTTTGTAAGGGGGGGGACTTGGGGGGTTTTGATTTTCCAATGGAAAAAATTTTAAAAATTTTTCATTTTTCGAAAAAAAGTGACGGTTTTTTTCTTTTCCTTTAATTTTTTTAAACAATGGTTAATGTCGCCAGCATATATAATAAATCTGCATAGATATTTTAGAGTGCACTTGTCAAATGATTGGACTACAAAGCTAGCTGATTGTCGTTGACCATTCATCATGCTGCAAGCGGCCATTATGGTAGTAGCCCCACAATTCACCACCCACGTGCGTGGCGTAGTCTTGATGGTCGGTGACATCCATCTCAGTATATTTCTGGTCTAACACTCCAGACTCAGTACTGTATACGGCGTGTATAATTTTGTTGTATGTGTTTGCCAATAACATTTTGTCAAATTTATTAAGCCCATTTAAAAAAATATTGATTCTAGAAATAGTAAGAATAGAAGTCGTCTCGAATCGAAACGAACATGTATTGTCGGCCTGCAACCCTCGCGAAAGACGTAGATTGCTGCCTTTGCTTCTATAGCCTCATTTTTGCAGGGCAGAATAACTTCTTCCGTATAAAAGACATAGGTATATGAGATAAATTTTTAGTTTTTTTTCCCCCCTTGGTATCTAATATTAATATCCCCCTACAATGCAGTTTCAATATTCCATGAACAGTTTCACGACAGTAGGACTCTGTATATCTCACACCAGTTGATGCTAGCTCTGTATATCTCCTATATCTCACACCAGTTGATGCTAGCTCTGTATATCTCCTATATCTCACACCAGTTGATGCTAGCTCTGTATATCTCCTATATCTCACACCAGTTGATGCTAGCTCTGTATATCTCCTATATCTCACACCAGTTGATGCTAGCTCTGTATATCTCCTATATCTCACACCAGTTGATGCTAGCCCTGTATATCTCCTATATCTCACACACCAGTTGATGCTAGCTCTGTATATCTCCTATATCTCACACCAGTTGATGCAGATATCTCCCGTGTTACTCGTGCGGCAGAACTGATGATATCCCCCGTGTTTACAAAGCGTGTGATATCCCCGACAAATCACGAGGTTCTTGGCCGCACGATCCGAGGATGCGGAAAACGCCATAAGTTTATTAAATCCCCCTCAAAGCTCTATTTAATTGCATATTATATTAATTTATTATATCCACAATTTCTCTCGGAAAACCGACCAATAAACAGTTCGCGGCGGCTCTTTAAAATAGGTTCTGAAATGCAAACATGTTTTGCGGATCGAGATGTACACCAAGTCAGAAAACGGATACGATGAAAAATATGTAAATAGTACAAAAAAATACCTACGTAAATAGAGAACTCGAATATATTCCGTGATATCATGGCTTGTCTAGTACGAGTAGGTATCTACGTAATTCTATTTTTACAACATCCGTTTGGAATGATTGCCGATAACCTTTCTTTAAATGTAACGGTCATTAAATGGGTAGATAATGGTTTTTACAATATTTAGCATTAGAGACGGTAAATATTCGCATCTATACGTTTTGTGAACAAAACGTAATGTTGGGACTATTACTTATGCTGAGCCCTGTTAGGGATAGAATTAATGAATATAAAGTTGAAGGTTTTTTTCGATATTGACGGTGTAATATTGATCCATTAATAATAATATTGATAATAATTATTGATAAAGTGCAATGAAATCACCCACGGTGGTTGTCAACCTAGATACCTAGAAGCTTGAAGTCAGTTTGGGAAATCTTATGCTCCACCTGGGGCTAGATATTTTTAACCTAATAATTAATCATAATTATTATACCTAAAAATTCGTTTTCTTTAAGTAAAGGAGTATCATGGGCTAATGTCTAATAATATTCATTCCTGTTCTTCGGTAAATAATCGCAGCTTTTGGAAACAATTCAACGACTGCAAAATACAATTCAAAATATCGACGCCTCCTACGTAGATAATATCGTAACCCACAAATCGTCGATTCCGAGTTTTTATAGGTGGATTTCGTCTGTATTTAAAAAATATCTTTAATTCTACCAAAACAAAAAAATTATTATGCCAATAATAAGGGCTTTTTTGGGGCGTATTTTGTCGTATCTACAACCACTATGCATATTCAACGAAAATATTTTCAAATGCTCCTCCTGTAAAATCGCATTTTGCATATATAATACTTAATAACTATCGGTAAACTTGTACAACTGAGTTTCTGGTTTGTTTCCCGGTGAGATCACTGAAAATAATGGTGATTTTTTCCACTTTTCTCACTGGATTTTCCTATTTAATTTAACGAGGTGGTTAAATGATAAATTATGTTGTCATTTTTTATTGTTTCGTTGTCTGACCCCTTTCAGTTGACAGTAATGAATAATGAACCATACGAGACATCCCGGCGGGATAATCTGGCAGATTTGCTTCTTGGAGCTCTGGATGTTTCCAAATTGTCAGCTTTCCTTTCCTACCGCCACGCCATGCCATAGTCACCGAGAGTCCAGCCTGAGGACCTAGTTGTACTGTATTAGCTGTCCTAGGGAGTAAAGAGTAGAGCTAGCTGCAGCCAACGACAGTCACATGCAGTGAACAACCTCTTGTCCGATTAATTATACGAACGAGGATCATAAAAATGAGTTAATGCTTTCTGTGATGTCCCCAGAATAATTCTCTGTGCATAGTTTTTCGACTGCCATTAGCACTTAAAATACTGCACTGCGAAATGTTATGCACCATGCATGAAACATTATTTCGAAAACCATAAATATTTATTTATTTATTTTATTGTTTTAACGCCCTTAGGGCTTGGATATGGAAATATGGAAACTAAAAATACGAATATACAGAAGGCATAAATGTTTTTAAAAGCATATATATTTTTTATTGAAAGAAAACTGATGCGATGCTCGTCGTACATACATTGTATATTCATTCGCAAGATCACCTTTAAACATCAAAGTCGTGGTTATTTTCATATGAAAAAAATGGTATGAATAAAAAATTTATATTCATAATATTATTTTTAAGCGTTATCTCTCACGTTGACATTCAAAAAGTATTTTAAAAATACTGAATTGTTTATGTAGATATACTGATATACATATATATTATAAATAACCTTTTGTTAACTCTCAGTAATATTAAAGAGTAAAATAACGAATAGTTTGTACTTGTAACAGAAAAAACACGAGGGTAATATTATCTGTGAATGGCCAAAATTCCCCTACTAAGTGATAAGTGAGTACAGTAATAAAAAACATCCAATAGGTGATTAAAGACCGACTGAAATAATACGACTGGAGTTCAGCAAAAATCCACAGATGTTCTCAAAACTATATATAATAATGTAGGTGTATAAAATATAATAAAGAATAGAACAAAAATCTACTTTGATTTCAATATTATAATATGGAGTTCTATAAAAATGTCAACTCAATCAATATCTCTTCCTTTTTTTCATTAAATCAGCACTTTTCCTCAGTAAGTATATTAAGTTTTTTTTTACCTCGATTTTGCTAACTATCTCCATTATTTTTCTCTCTGTAAAAATAGGTACATTAAAATTAAAACGATAACACAGAAAATAACACTGCAAGCCAAGTTTCGTACAGTAATAAAAGTTTACGAAGCCACCACCAGTATGATTCAAATATAGGTATATTTTTCATAATATTTGTTCGTTGAATAATGTTTTTACTTTAAATGAGTGTCCCATCTAAAGTTTTATTTAACGGCTTCCATAAAAAATGTAGTTTAATAACTTTAATGCCTTTTATATGCAGCCGGAAGCAATTCCAAATTAGCATGTAAACTTTTTCTATTGTTTTATGCTTTCGAAAGAACCATTATATTTTTGATCTAAGCTTCTAGAAACGTACGTAAATTAAGTATTATAAATTTTCTATGGAATTTTTAAATTTCAGTATTGCAGATAAAGGTGTCAATAAAAAAATTAAAATGTTCGTTACGAATAATGAATATTTCTAGAACTTTTAGGTATAAAATCATTACAATCAATATATGTGTAAATTTTTATTCTTTAACACAGGTCTGGCGAAGAGATGGGTTACGTCTCGCAACCGGTAGTAATATGTAAGTTGTTTTAATTATACTGTACTTTATATAAACGTCCCTTATAAAATGTTAATCACCGCAATCTTAATTTATCTAAGACTAAAACACAAAATACAAAAATACCTACTTCAGTAATTATTTATTATTTATTTAAATTTCATGATTTTATTTGATCGTTCTGCATTGAAGAATTAAACGCATTTTCGATGAAGTTTCATAAAATTTTGTAACTCCTCCTTCCATTTGTCTGCCCTTAATGGTGCATAGGGCCTACTTTGTTACCAAGTGCAGTTATCATCATCATCATTGGTATTCCATACCCGCTCACTATGTGGAGCATATGGATCCCACAAAGACTTGAAATTGTTAGTTGAATATTATGTAGGTTGCCTCTCCGTCAACAGTTTCCAGTCTCAGTAGCTGGGAATTCAGATGGGTTTTCCCGGAGTATAGATTCTTAGAATATTTTTTACCGGTCCGTACCTATTTACTAGAAATCAATCGACCGATTCCGGTAGGTCAGCATTACGCCCATGAACGTTCACTATAGTCAAAGTTTTAAACTCTTCTAAGTCTCCGTCTTCATTCATTAAAGTTTTTAGTCCCTGTTGCGATTATCAAAATTATTGACGATATTTGTATATTGCGGATACTTGTATAGGGTTGTTTGAAAGATATTACTCAAAGGCAATAAGCCCGCTCTTGTACACTTACGTACATGAAGATTTAGATAAATAAATAAGTGAAATTTATGTTAGAAGCACTCACTTTGCAGTTATTCATTATAAACTATTTAAATAAAAAAACTTTGTTTTTAAGTACTTTTTATTTTTATTAATCTAACTCCCGACCGGTTTCGTGACAACACGTGACTCTTTATCAAGGGTACAAGAATAATTTATTTTTTAAATTCTGGTACCCTTGATAAAGAGACACGTGTTGCCTCGAAACCGGTCGAGAGTTAGATTAATATTTTTAAAGAGTACTTAAAAACAAAGTTTTTTCATTTAAATAGTTTAAAATAGATAAGTATTTTGTACATTTTTCACTTAACCTATTCGTGTATATTGTTGCATAATAGGCTATATTTTGGTTGCACCGATTTTAGCATTATCTGATACAAAAAATACCCAAAATCAGTTTACAACTAAAAAACAGTTTTCCGCGAAGAAAAATAAAAAACTTAAGGTTATTATCGTTTATCTAAATGCGCAAATCCCTTTATTTTTACTATTTGAATATCAGTCGGTTATGTAAAATAGATAAAAATAGATGTAATTGTACCAAAACGACCACGTGTTCTGTAAAAGGCAGGTGTATTTTCCGTTTACCTCTAGCAAGTGTGGAATAACTTTTTACGCAGTAGAGGGAAAACGAGGGCGGATTTTATTGCGCCGCGTAAAAACGCAGTTTTGTTTGGGCGGTGGCGGCGATCGATAGGCGGCGGCGGCGAGGTCGTCGGCCTTGGGCGCCTCTCACCCCCGCCCGCCTGCCGCCCTGCGCCCGCCACCACGCTCGATATCGGAGGATAGTGTGCAAGTGTAGAGCGTAGTGAGTTCAAATCAGTACTTCTAAATCAGGGTTCGATTCCCGACGGTATATTGATATGTTTTATTATGATATTCACCTCTCATACATGAGTGCCTTTGGCCTGTTAGAACGCTTGGGTCACGTGGAGTTGTAAAGTCCCTGTTGACGTTTTAGTATCGAATCCCCCAAACTTTTAACCCTTAATGTACTGTGTTTGAGATCCACTTGATTCATGACTTCTAAAATTGTATTTTTCGTATAAATGTTTTTTTTTTATCAGTGTGTAGTTAGTATCTCTGTCTGTCATAATAACCCATTTTTTTTTTTTTTTAAGCTGAAAAACGCAATAAAAAAATTATGAAGTCCACTGTTTACTCCAAAATACACGATGTTGGTATGAAATTTCTTAAACATGCAGTTACATTTTTTTAAAGTACCTACAATTCTATTATGTATAATAATAAAAAAAATCCGGTGTAAAAAGGTTTGATTGAAGAATAGCGAAAATTTAAAATTGCAAACTTATTTAAATTATAAAAAAATGTAATTAGCTCCATAGCTAACTATTTGGTAATAATTATATCCTACTTAAATAATAAGGTAATCAAGTCTTAAAATATGTATGATACAAGTTTAAAACTAAATCTTTGCAGTTTTCCGCTTTTGGCGTTGTACCGACGATATTATTAAACCGTTTTTAGATCACTTTCATTCTTGGACCAAAAATAAATCAATATTGAGTGGAAGGGTTTCTTGAAATTAAATGTGCAATTAATTTCTAAATTATGGTAGTGGGTGAATCAAAATAAAATCAGTGAGATTTCACTGCTGAGAAAGAAGTCATTACATTTTTTAAATGTTGTATTAATAATAAATCGACATTTTTTATAATCCAGTGTACGGTATACAACTACGCTCTTGAATACAGTATTATTAACATAATAATACAAAGAACACGTATTACTATCTACCTGTATTAGTCAATATTTTGTACTTGCGTGTAATACTAAGCTTTATTACTACGTAGGTACTTGTAATAATGACTTAACAATAATTTAAAATAATTTGTGTTTTTGCTTACAGTGTGCATCGGTGCATTTGTGTTGCGTCACTTCATAATGTTGTAGTCAACAAGTCAATCAAAACTTATTGCGTCAAAGTCACATGTCAATATTGTTCATCTGAAACAAACATCCGCTGTAGCATTAGTACAAAACCTCCGATCAAACTATGATCAGTGATATTAACACTTTTTTGTTGATATCCAGTAAATGTGTCTATTGAATTAGATGACCGGGTTGTGGCCTAGTGGTAGAGTCGTGGACTTCGGATTCTAGGAAATCTCTAGGTTCGAATCCCACTCCAGCGCTTGTTTCCTTCTTCCTGGCACAGTTATTTCCGACTTTTTGAAAGCAGCCCCGAATTTGAAATATTTGAGTTTATCGTAAGAACTCAAATGCTTCTTTAAAAAAAAAAAATATAATCTTCCCCTCTGTTATAACATGAAAGCAAAGTGAGTGATATTGTTCGTTTGAGCATGAACTCCAAATACCTATACAATTTTTGTAATGATTTCTGTCACTAAACAAAAACTTCCGTAGTTAAGATTTTAGAAAAATGAGTTATTAATTCTCGTATAAAATATCTTATCGTGTTTTGAGAATTTTTCCTTGGAAAAACTAAAAATACAGTTCTGGTACCAACCCTTATGTATATGTATGAGTAACCGTAAGAGTGGTGTAGAACGAAAGTAGACCGCATGCTGTTGAAATGCGATCTCTCCGGCGAATTAGTAGTAAGACTACATATGTATGGTAGGTGTACAAATGTCGAAATTAGAGCAGAATGCAAAGCTGAAATATGCATTATCGCAAAAAATTATAAAGGGCTTTCACGATGGTTTGGTCATGTGGAGCGAATGAGTGATGAAAGAACAGCTAAAAAAAGTTATAATGCAAGTGTGCCTGGATGTAGAATCCGAGGAAGGCCAAGAAAGACTTGGCATAATCAAATACGACAAGTACTTGAATGTGGACATGTGAAAAGTCGGACTAAGTCGGAAAAAGTCGGAATAATCTGTGTGTGAGCACGGAAAGATGTATGAATGTAGATAAAGTGAGGGAAGTGTGTCAGGATCTCTATCCGTTACACCATACCACTCTTGGTATGTCTAAATCAAATTGTTTAGATATAGTGAATTTAAGCATCCGCAAAACGGCTCATGAAATTAACTTCTTGTATTAAATCTGTGATTACGGTATTGTATCGATGATATAATAATATGTATGTATCCTAATGGGGGCAGTGCAGTACGTTGACGATAATAATTAATGACAAGTGTACACAACTGGTACTGTCTTCAACCATCCGGGTGTTGCGACTATTAGGTCTGGGTTTACAATAATAGGAGGCGGGAGGGGAAGCTTTAATTATACTTATGTTTGTGAAAGATTTTTTATGGGAATATGAAATTACAGCCATCGAGTTATTATTAGCTTATACACACATTCAAAAAAGCTTTCGGTAATTTTTGTTTGTCATTGGCCTCTTGAAGTAGGTACTACAACATTCCCTATTCCGCTTATTAGTGAATATCCACACCAGGTAACATTCCGCTTATTAGCGAATATCCACACCAGGTAACATTCCGCTTATTGGCGAATATCCACACCAGCTAACATTCCCCATTCCGCTTATTAGCGAATATCCACACCAGGTAACATTCCGCTTATTAGCGAATATCCACACCAGGTATAGTTCGCGTCATGTAAAAAGACTCTGGCGGTCAAGTTGCGCACTAGCGAATTAGCGATTATCGCCTTATTTGCGACGCGAGGTGGGCGGGTCACTTGCGCAGACCCCACCCCCTCCACTTTCCTCCTGCGTCTTTTTATTTGACGCGACCTATAACATTCAGCTTATTAGCGAATATCCACACCAGGTAACATTTTTAATTTTGCTTATATGTTACGAATTGAAAACCGTAATTGTGAATGTTGGGAAGTGGCCACAACCCAGCCAATGACAGGTCATAAGCCCTGTAAACGCTTGAATATCCATATTACCATTTTGAAAAATTCCACTTCATCTCTGTAGAGATATAAAAATCAAATATATACCTACTCCCGTCATGGGATAAATCCAGATTTGTGTACAAGTATTTGAACACACTCAAAATGTTGTAAGTCAAATAAAATTTAGTCAGGTTTATTTCGGTAGTATTAATTTGTGATTTTTTTACCTTTCGTGTTTCCTAATGGTTTATATAAATATCTCACATTTGGCCATTGTTTTGTTGTCGCACGTTTTGGCACTACCGTGGGCCGTGATGGGTGCGTGACTGGCATCCGCTGGCCGCTGGCCGCTGGCCGGCCACACAAGACATGATCGCACGCCTCGTGCTTGTCGCTATCCGCTAGTTCTTGACGTATTTCATTGCTATTATTTGACTGGACTTGCATTGTATTGTGTACTTGACCTATCAAAATGGAATGAAATTCTTTGCCGATAAAATATATATAAAAATACGTTTTATCTAATATGTGTGTATGTCAAGAAGTACCCTCTTATGACAAGGATTTGCATATTTTTTATTAAATCATAAACTCTGTCACTAATATGACTTACCTACTGTTTTCTTTTTTATATAAAAATATGTAGAATGTACACTACCACTGGTTTCGGGAGTACAATTCGGGAGTGTAGTATAGGCTTGTACACAAACTCAGTACCTACTACCTACATTCAATTTTTATATTTAAAAAAAAATCTATAACAATAATAACAACGTTTTTTGAAACGTCGTTTGAATGAATTATGAAGTGTTTGTTACAAATTAAATGCCGATTCAATCAATGAAATTGTTTTAGCCTCGAGCATAATACAATTTGACATCTCAACAGAGACGAGAAATTTGGAAGTGAATATGGATATCTAGTTAAGTTAAGTTAAGGTTAAGTGGCCACTTGATGTATTACAACATTCCCCATTTCACCTAGTATTGGATATCCATATCCGCCAATATACAGTAAAATGGCGCGACGCTTCACATGTGAACTCTCTGTCATCCATTGAGAAAATTGCTAAGCATTTTCAGCAGAAACCTTTATGATTGCAAGTGAGATTCTTACCGAATTATATCACCTACTAGGAAACGCCTGAAGATGAATCTTCAATTTTTTATGCTTGTAACTTTTACCAGCTAATTTTTATAAACAACATTTTGAGTGTGTCCAAATACTTGTAGACAAAAACTGGATTTCACCCATTACGGGCTAATAATTACAATTTGACATCTCAACAGAGACGAGAAATTTGGAAGGGAATATGGATATCTAGGCGTTTACAGGGCTTATGACCTGTCATTGGCTGGGTTAAGTGGCCACTTGATGTATTACAACATTCCCCATTTAATAAATTATTCAATAAATCCACGATAAAGAGGAGGCATACATAAACTTTCCTACGGTGTATATATTAAAACAATTTAAAATATTAGTGAGGAACACTAATCAATGAAGTTCCGTATTAAAAATTCCTAGATGTGCTAATGTAAGATTTTATTTTCAGTTCTAACTAAACTTAGTAAATATTGTACTGACGTCACGTCCCAGACGCGACATTCAGGTGATTAAAGTACCTATCTTGTTTATTTAAATACGTTTTCTTAATTTCAGGAAATTTTGCTTTTTCTTAAGTTTTTTTTGGATATCTGAATTAATGTATACCTGAATTAATAAAATAATTATTAATCACATAAAAAAATTCATGTTTAGATGATTATCATGAAAAACAAGCATTGTAATTAATCCCTTGTTTATCTTACTCGTCCACAAAATAGCTGTTCATATCTTCATTTTCTAAACCTATAAATTGTATATTATAATGCTGTGTAATTCTGTAATTGATGTGCAATAAAACCATGCATGTAATTATTAGTGGTAATGTGAAAAGTCGAAATAATCGGCGTATGTGCATGAGAAGATGTATGAATGTAGAGGAAGCAAAGGAAGTCTGTCAGGACAGAGTGATATGGCGTTCTATCCTCTCTGCCTACCCCTACGTGGAAATGGCGTGATGGTTAGTTAGTTGGTTATGATAATATGTAAAATGATAGATATTGTCGCATTGTGGAGTTACCTGTAATTAAATAAATAAAAATCAAATTTTTACAGTGACTATTTTTTATGTGCTGTATTTTTTTTTGCGAAAATTTCTAAACCGTTTAGTCTGGACTAACAAAAAAATTTATTAGGTACTACGCTCAGATTTATAATGATGATACGTGTTGTCAATTCGAGTTGATACCTCATATCTTCTAGTATCATCCGCTTGATGTTAGTTTCTGTTAAGAAATTTCAGTTTTTTAACAAACTGTTTGACGAATATTTTTGGATAATTACGAGGTGTCAATATTTAAATAGAGCTAAAAAAACACAAAGAAAATGATGTGCATAACTCAATTTCTGAAAAAATGTCGGTTACGAGCTGTCAATTTATGGCCTTCGATATGTTATAATATAAGTGGTTTTTTTTTTGTATTATATATGGACAGGTTTATGAAAAAGGACAGTGTTTTTATTTAATAAGATCTTCCGTCTGTTGGCTGTTTTTTCTATAAGCCATTTAATCAGTTGTTTGTTAAAGTTACTGTTTTTTGCATTCATTATTGGTGGAGGAAGTTTATTGAAGTTTGTTGTTTGTTTTTATTTAAATTTAAAAAAAATTATTGGTTACATCGTTAAGTTTTTACATTGTATAATTATTAAAAAACAAGTAACTTCATAAGTAGGGGCATTTTCTACTTTATTGAGAAAAATTTATCTACTAGTTGCCATCGGCCTCCGTAGCGTAATGGCTAAGACGCTGGACTCACGATGCGGAGGTTCCGGGTTCGATTCCCGGTGAGAACTCAAAAAAATCAAAAAGTGATTTTTCTCAAGCCTGGGTGTTTGTGACGTTGTTCCCCTCTGTAATTGGGCCTCCTAGCCTGTTGAGGTGGTTAAAAAATAAATAAATAAATAAATCTGTACTGAAAGGCCTATAAAATAGCTAGCCACCCTAGATTACAGTAAAGATAAGGGGACTTATAATTTTTGCTATATTTGAATTATTTGTATTCATTTTGAGCGTAAAAATATCTTTGAGCGTCATTATCATCATGTGACGTCATTTACATCCTTGCGTCATTAGAGATAACCGCATTATGCAACTTGATCAAAAAAACATTCTAACTTTTAAACATGATGTGATAAGTAGAATTAGCTGTATCAAGATACGTAGTGTTGATTATTAATTAATTATTGTAATTTGTGATAGAAATATACTTTTGATAATGTGCGTTTGCATCAGATTGATCAAAAAAGGCCATGAATGTGTGTCTATTTATAAAAGTGATCGGTAAATCGCCTTGTTTTTTTATATTTAAGCAAGGAATTTAATATACAATTTTTATAGGTACCAAAAAGAAAATTTTTTATTACCCCTTCTTGTATCCAACATTATTTCAATAAGGGATGTTGGATTACAATACCTTAGAATCTCGTCGTCGTATTTTTCTGGGCAAGCACTTCTACAGGCTGATCTCTGGAACTATTCGTATACAATCCAAATATTTTGAAAGAGATTGGCTTACTTGTATGGTCCAGATAATCGAGCAATCCACTTGCAAAAATGTGATATTTTTAAATGTACATGTAGGGCATGTAGTCATTTCGTCGACTATCTCCTTTCATATACTTAAGGGGATGGTCGATGAGTGTCTATGTCCCGTTTTTTGTTTTCTATTCAATAATCCCTAAAATTTACGAAATAGGTCATCTGTAATGTAAGTTTTTAGGGATATAATTTTTAAAAAAGCATTAGTGGTTACAACTTTATTGCGCGAATTTATCCGTGAATGCAAAAAAATTAAACAAAAAAATACAAAACCATAACGGCGCAATCTGTTTGTAAATCATATAATTAATAAGCGAGATACAATAAGTAAATGAATCATCTTATCTCGCTTTTTAATTTTATCAGATTCACAAACGTATTGCACATATGATCTTGTGAGTTTTCGTTCTTTTTTTCCGCATCCAACGAAAATATTTGTTTATAAGCCCATTGAGAAAATGAATTTTATTTGTTTATCGGAATTCTTATTGAATTAGTCCAGCTAACTGCGCGGTGCTGGGCGACCAACCCAGCCTCAAGTCTGAATGTTCAAGAGCCTGGTATAGTAACTAGAAACACTCGTCTGTGTGTGAGGTTGTGTGTGTGATAAGTGTAGTGGTAAGGAGTTGCAGTATGCACTCTGTACTCTGCGTGGTCCGTCACGAGCCCTGAGAATGCAGTCCGGATAGCCAATTAAATAAATATGCAATTAAGCACATGCATTGCTCTTTTTTAATTCCTATTAAAATTCAGATTTTTAATTTCACTTTTTTTTAAAAAAAAAGCGTTTTTGTTACTTTTGTCTTCTAGTCGTCTTCGTACGAACAAACTTTCCGAGAGTAGTCAGTTATATGACATAAAAATATGATCTAATAATCTTTATGTACCTGTTTTGATTCCAAATTTATGTTATTATGAACTACGGTGAGATCTTTTTTAGTTCAGGTTATATAATATCGTGGAATGTTCGATCCATGAAGCAAAGGCGGAACCACCCGCGCCCATCCCGGCGTGCGGCGCGGCGTAAGGCAATCTGGTCGCTACATTGTTGTAGGTCAGACCAGAACTGAAAGTGCGCGAAGGAACTAATTGTCGGCAGGTACGGTCGTGAAATCGCGACCCTCCTCAGTCCCCAGTACCCAGTACCCAGTCCCCGTCCCTTGTCGGGGTCGGCAATCTCGCTGCAACAATGTTGCGCTGTATGAGCACGCTAGTTTCCGTCTTCTCTTTTTGCTACATCCGTCCGTTTAATTATGCATGTAGCGTGCACATACCCAAGGTTTTCGACCATGATATTTGCGACAACCGAGGCGTTCGGGAAATTAACGTATTCCTTCATAGCGCCCGCGCCCTAGGGTCTTATTTCGCTCGCCGCCCGTACGACAGTCCTTAAGGTAATACGCTGCATCTAGGAATCAAAATTTCATGATTTTACATAGAAATATTTTATATTATCTAAAGCAATATAAAATTTTGTATGTTGCTTTAGTAAGAAGTCAGCTTGAATATAACTCGGTCATTTGGTCTCCTTATTATAGGGTTCAAGTAAAGAACATTAAAAGAGTCCAACATAAATTTTTGCGCTTTATTAATTTTAAATTAAATATTTTTATAGTAAACATAAATTTATAACTTTTTTTAATAACTTTTTGAATATACAAACATTAGAATATATAAGAATAATATTAAATGATTTGCTCTTTCTGTTCAAAGTATTAAAATCAATGTTTGATTGTTGTCAACTAACAAATTTAATTAGTATACGAGTGCCTGGTCGAGTTACCCGTAGTAATGCACTATTTTACTGCAGTCAATCATCGACAAATTACAGTGCAAACTCATCCATACGACGAATGCGCGCACTGGCAAACAAGTATGCTAATAATATTGATGTTTTCAACACTAATCTAGTTCATTTTAGGGAGCAGTGTCTGGATGCCATCTCTGGCGGTAATGAATAGCTAACTACTGTGTAACATTTAAAAATGTTTATGTAAAAGTCCCATGGGCGTTAAAACAATAAAAAATACTTATGTTATGATTGGCGATGGCGCGGAAACGTTAGTCTAATCATCTTGCCTTCGTGTAATAAATGATCAAGATTCACTGTACCCTGTACCTGGTGTACCGATACCCCATGAGTCATTAATTAATTGCGGATAAGGGAATCAAATAAAGTAAGCACCATAGAATAACATACCATAAAGAAATTTAAGCCAAAAATTTACATGGTAAAATTATTTGAGTCCAATCGGAAAAATGCTGATACTCGTACTATTCTTAGAAAACAAAAATTGGTGTGATTAATGTAATAACAATGTTTTGTTTTCTGTAAAATGGATATAGGGTGGATGCTATAGCTATTAGGACACAATCAAAATATTTTACAAAACAAAGTATTGTTGGAACTGTAATTAACTTAATTATAACGTTTAAGGTATTTTTTGGGAGAAATTTAATGGCCTTTTATAAACCCTAATCGAAATTAGTAAAAGACTGATACATTTTTTTTTAAGCGTGTAATTTACAGTAATTGGACACATTTTCATTTTCTCTTGCATTTAAGTATGCTATTTCTTAATTTATCAAAGAAATATTGACAAACACTGATAGATTCAAGCCTTCCACGTAGTTTATGCACGGTCCAGAGCTTAAAAAATTCCGAGTTATGAATGAAATTTTTCCTAGTGTTCTAGGCTAGTTTTCTAGTCTAACAAGATCATGTTTTTTCACAAGTTTGAGATTCTCTGCCAAATAAAATGTCATTTTCAAATGTTGCCATTGAAGTAAAACAAAAGTATGAATGCATTTACTCAAAGAAAGAACTCACTAAAAAAGTACATATTTCTGGTAGAAGTAAATTCTTTGAATAGGCTTATTTTTAAAATCTAATTTAGGATGTCCAATTATTATAGCGTGTTCAATTACTATAGCACCCACCCTACCTACGAGTATTCGCTTATTATTTTATATTAATTTTGATTGTGTTACAAGCTGTAATGATATTCTTTGACACTGAAATGAATTACTATTACACGAAAACAAAGAAGATATCCCTAAGTAGGAACTCACCACTCCTGAGTCCTGAGTACCCTGTTCATATTAGGCAAAGAAAACAGCTGCAACAATTTACAATATCAAAATCTAATAATACCGTAATAGCCTAGTGACTTGCTCGATTTCATAAACAAAAACCTAAAATGGAATTCCGCAAAGTTTATGCCGCATTAATTAATAACGATGTTACACGGTTGAACGTGTTATGTGCTGCACCTGTCTTATAGATTATAGAGTGGGTAGATGTCGCCCATTCCATTCCATTAGCGTTACTTTGTATGGTTCTGCACTCCCTAACTAAATTATATTTTCCTCTGTCTTTTAAGATAAATGGTCGACATTTATGATGACTTGAACATTGAGAGACAGAAGGGCCATCAGCGTAAGGGCTCAGTACAGAGATAAAGTGAAGAAAGTTCCGTTCACTCTTGGTACTTACTTGATTCCATTTTCTCTACCCAGTTTGTGTGCAATGAATTAAGAGGATTAGCCGCCAGGTAACCGCGGCCAACCTTTCATAAAATCCTACTACTACTACTACTTTCCCTTATCCGCACCCAATGGTGCATAGGGCACTGAATTGGTACACCAAGTGCAGTGTATCTTGATCATTTTTTATTACATGAAGGCAAGATGATCAGTCTTACGCTTCATTACCAGTCCAAGGTATCACACATGAAATATTAATATGAAAATCGCATGTAAATCAATATTTCATGTTGACCCCCTACGGGAATCGAACCCGCGACCTCAGGCACGGTAGCCAAATGCGCTACCACTATGATATGAGGCGGACATAAAATCCTAGTCCTCGATTTTCTCCTTGGGAGTTTAACCTAGGGCAATTACTTTCCCACACGTTTTAGACTACGACCGGAAGCGTGTTTATGTCTTGAAGTGCAGTACAGGAGTACAGTATTCTTTATGCGATATGATAATACACTAAAGTTTACAAACTTCGTGCATACTACGGTAACGAGGAAATGAGGAGTGATGGAACAAAATACGATAGTAGTACAGGTAGTTAGGTGCGATGCGGTGAGGTGGTGGGAGGTACGAGGTACGATTGCTACGAAGGCAGTGTTATGTGTTATGGTGCGCCGGCCGGCGGAATGCGGGCCTCGCCAGCGCCGCCCCCGCCCGCCGCCGCCACCGCCGGGACACGTTCGCACGCTCCGGAACCGGCGAGATTCCTAACCGCTACACCGCTACCCGCTCCCGCTACTCGCCACCAGTAATAACCATTATAATCCGCATCAAAACGAGGCGAATTGAAGCTAATCGCCGCGCGTCGATCTGAACGGCCACATAGTAATGACAAATGCAAAATAGGTGCCCGCATTTTGTAGTCAGTTTGCAAGAAATACCCACTTTCTACCTTCTAGTTCTACGACTTTATGAAATAATTTAAAATGCATCTGAAAACCTAATGGTCATAAGTCATAACTATAGTATATTAGTCGCGCAATCGCGAATTTATCCTTTAAACTAAATCTTCTACGAAAATTATATTTTGATGAAATTTTGCTACATTTCTACAGTTACTGGACAGTCAAATATATTGCAAGCAAAATTACATTAAAATTAGAACATTAACATTTGAATAGAGAAAAGTCGATTACCACAATGGAAAGCTATGTGAAGCCAAAGAGACTAGAAACAGGTAATTTTTTATCGTTTCTATCGTGTGATACCTTGGACTGGTACTGAAGCGTAAGACTGATCATTAGGGTGGTCACAAAAAATCAATGTTGGAATTTTTTTGAGGGGACCCCCTTAAAAGCTGCCAATTGGCTAAGAAATGAGATTGGTGAAGTTTCAGCTCAATTGGATAAGGTTAACCCGTGCCTCATCAAGGTTGAAGTTTTAACTTTCTATAAAAATGTTTTTTTTAAATTAAAATACCTAACAATATTGCAAGATTTAATTACATATGCTGTCCAGATTTTTTGCTTGATTTATTTTCTCAATTGGTACATAAAAAAGGGTGTAATTAACACTGTTTTCAAAGTAAATACAGCACAATCCAAATTGAAAATGATGGATTTAGGAGAAAAGAAAACCAAAAAGGTACAAAAATAAGAAGAATTAGGTGGTAATGGCTTAGATAACGTGGCTTTTGAAGAGTCAGGAAAAATTTTTCGACATTCCGATACAAACTTGTAACAGAAACTGTCGTTGTTCTTTTGTCTTTTGTCAAGCAGGAATTGAAGTCTTGGATTAAGTTTTACCCCTCTTTCAGCTGTGTCATTGACAACCTTGAAACCGTTCACTATTTTTTTTGCTTTTAAAATAATGTGCGTTTCCACACCATATATCAGGATCCGTATTTAAAAATTCTGTATCAATTTCAAATCTTTTGAAAAATTTTAGAGTTTGATGAGAAAAAAAAAAATCAATATCTTTGTCCAATAAATTATCCACTTGATGGAGACTGAGTTTTTGCTTTCACATCCCTATCATCACATGTTTTTTCTACAATTGGAATTAATTGTAGACATTTTACAGCCATGCTATTTTGACTCTTTTTTCTAAATTTTCATCGAAGAAAGAAAATGCGACTTGTCAGAATTGAGGTACCACAGATGATTTATCATTTTAGACAGTGCCTTGTCTGCAAGTTCTTTATCGATTTCTCTATATTTTTACAAGAGATTTTAAAAATGTAGGTCTTGGTTGGGGGCCAAAGTGGGTTTGGGAGCGTTAAACCACGCTTTTACGTAAATGTTTTATTAAAATAAACAAATGTCAGTAATAGCTTTTTTTTCCAAATTTGTTAATGTAAATTGATCCCTGAAAAGATATATTTTTGATACAATAAATGGCCTTTGCCATCCCATCTATTCTAGCGTGATGAATGGCACCAGGTACTTTGAAAAAAGTGTCTTTTGTGGGGTACGTCCTAACACAATTAACGAAAGTTGAATAAATTCTTTGTAATCATCCCTTGGCTGTTGTTTTTTTAATTGTTCTGTAAGAAAAATTGATATTTCTTCTGCATTCCCTATTTTATGTCTAATATTTTTATCTTCAAAAAGCAGTTTTTGTATTTTGTCTTGTCTAGCTTCGACCATTCAGTTCTGAAACTTCTTAAAAATATTTGAGTGGGGTCCAGTAGTTGTGGCCATTTTTAAATCAAAAACTGATTTCAGAATAATTTCTAAAATATGGTGGCGACATGCTAAATAAAGAAGATCTTTCTCTAATAATTTCTCCAACAAAACGCAGGTTCCGTTTGAGGCGACCAGTATTTACCGCTGTGGTATCAAAACACATTGCCTGGATTTTTTCAACTGCCCCCCACTCTTCAACTGCTGAAAATACAGCTTTTGCCTGAGTAATTCCAGTACCATTTTCAAGCTGAGGAACTCCTATCAACTGTTCTCTTCATCCCCACAACTAATCAAAACCGCTACCCTTTCTACATTTTCTTTGCTCAATATATTTGGAAGTAATTTTTCCGTCCCAGTGCACAACAGCTCCTTCTAAATCGGAATTTTTGAATCTATGTTTGATAAGCTCAGTCCTTTGTTTTCGGAATAGCTGTCTGCGAAGTTCGTATTACACTTCTACTTATAATTAAATTCTGTGAGTCAAAACCTAACGCCTCTGCAGTAGCTGATATTATTCGAACTGCGTCTCTATCTGAAATACTACATCTATCTTACAATAAAGACAATTTTTCGGTAATAATATCTTCACTTCCTCTAGCGTACTTCTTTTTCTTTATTTCTGGTTCTCCTTCCTCTGTGTCGGGAAATTCACCTCCATCTTCTTCCTGTTTCTTCTTCTGATTGTGCTGCTGTTGAAGATTCCAGTTGTGCAATTAAATTTACATTTTCTAAAAAAAAAGGGAAAAACCCATTAAGCGGTAACAAGCAGTAAGCCAAAGCACTCACGGAATAGGCATCAAGTCAAATAATCTCAAGAGAAAAAGAATAGGGAAAACGTGAAAAAAAGAGAGAACAACTCTACTAACCTACTTTGTTTTGTGATTTTTCAATCTCGCCATCATCCGCTGCTCGTCTTTTTTCTCTTCGTTGTTCTGCTTTTTACGAAATTCAATGTCAACGCCTCCCATGCAGCCAGGGCGTCCTTTTTTCTCTGGGAGTAACAAAAACTGCTTGTCTTCTTCAACAGTGTTTTTTAATGCATCCTGATGAGCAATATCAAAAAGGTCATCAAGGGCTGACTTGAAAGCTTCTATTTTATTATTTTGAGCTGTGCTTTTAGATCTGTTTGCGTTTTTTTGTAGTTTTCTCCCACTTTTCGTACAGTTTTTCAAGCTTTACAACACAATCTTAAAGTGTCTGGTTGGTATCTTAGCTTTCTCCCAAAAAATTACAACTTCCTGTATTGTAAGTCTTGCAGCTTCTCTGGTGTTCAATTTCACTTGCCGTATATTATAAAATAAGCTGCGTAAAACTTGACAATTAGATGGTAACTTACTGCCAGTGATTTGATGAGACATGTGGCCAATTAAATACACCATTTCTTTCTGCCTTGAACTCGAACCTGAACGAGCATGGCTCGTTGATGCTGTAGAAGACATAGTCCCTTCAAACTTCACTAGAAAAAAAACTCACTAGAAGAACGTTTGTTCAATAATGTCTACTTGTTCACTGTTTGAAAACCAAACATTAACTAAAGCCCTATGACCTCTCCCCCACACTTTCGAAATAGTGGGAAAACCCCAGGCACCCCAGACAAGGAACACAAAAGGAAAGGTGTTGTTAATGAAGACTCCAGTAGGGATTCTCAGAAGGGTTCTTGGCAATAGCTTTTTAGACCAGATAGTTAACCACCTAACTTGCAATTCCTAAAAACATTTGTAAAGTTAAAAAAATGTTTATTTTATGTTTTATTATATATATATATATATAATAGTATATATATAAATTTATTATATTGTTTAAAAAATGTGTAATGTTCAAAGGAAACAAAAAAATTATCAAAAGTGATTAAATTAAGTATCTTTTCTTGCCATTTTCCACTTATTATCTAAAAATAGCGACTTTGAGGATTCGGATCATGTCGGAAAATAATAGATAATCTTGAAATATAAACGTTTTAACAAAAAAAAAAGGTAAGAATATAACTTAAAGATAACAACATTTCCTATGAAAATGAAACAAGAATCAACATTTCTAGACAAACAGTTTCCCATTTTATGAGGAAAAAACGCGGCGTTTTTTTGCAAAAAAAAACGTTTTTTTTCAAATTTAATCTCGATGAGGCACGGTGTAACATTATCCGATTGAGATAAAAACTTTCCAAATCTTATTTTCTAGACAAATAGCAAATATTAGGGGGGGTCCGTCGGCATTACGGACAAAAATATTTTTTCACCTTATACCTTGTGACCACACCTAACGTGATCATCCTACCTTCATGTGATAAAATGATCAAGATACACTGCACTTGGTGTACCAATGCAGTGCCCTATGCATCATTAGCGTGCGGATAAGGGAAAAGTAGTAGAAGTATCGTTCTCCAGTCAATTTTCTATCTCGTATTGTTACCGCCGCTATTACAATATCAATTTTTTGTATTTACTTTTTGAACTCGTGAACTAGATATTATTTTATTTTGATATGTTATGACTCGTGAAGATTTAGTTGAGAAATTAGTAAATTTGCACACGATGGATTCCCACGATGTCTGCATTTTCACTTCACGGTGAAGTGGCATGTTGCTCCCCCTGCCCCCTCCCCCGCCAACGTGCCCGGGAAACGGGTCCTCAACATTCCACGGCAGGAAATCTCATTGCGCGCGCATCTCCGAGTACAAGAGAGATTAATGACCCGATCAATGGACACCACTGCAAATACACCCAAACATCAATGCTAAATATTTATTCTGTGGGAAAGGCTCCACATTCCGCACATAGTTATTTCTTACTATGTACTTTCATTTCTCTTTTATCTTTTTTTCTCATCCTCAAGTTACTGTCCCATTTTCCCTGTATGGGGATGTACATGATTCCATAATTATTTACGTCTATCATAAGAGCCGGAGACATTGATATTTTACCGTTCCTAGACATACCTATTAAGTTTACTGATATAATTGAAAATGATTATTCATTTTATCGATAAATTGAGAGAAATACTCAATAAAATTGCTGACGTAATTTATTGATAGGCCCCGATTATTTATCTGGCAGTGTTACATTTCTCTAAATGGCCTGTTAGCTAGATATCTGCATATATTATAAAATCAAGTTATTTTGTTTTAATATTTTATTTGGTAATATCAACTACCTAATCAATGGCAGTATTTTGCTCCTACCTACGTCACCGAGAGACCATTAATGGTGTGAACTGACTTAAAAAATAATATACATACCGCTGTGTACGTGTAGGTATTTATATTTTAAGAAATGATATCATGGGCGTTATTCGCGATGTTGATTGACTATTGATTTCATCGACATTATTATGTTATTATGAATGTTGATAAACATCTCGCATTATTTAAATAGCGCCAATATGCGGCTTTTGTGTTTTTTTCGTTAGAATGCAAATTAAATTCCTAAACCTAAATACCATTTCTCTTCCGAAAGGTGTTCAAAATTAAAATTATTTTATGGCTTAAGTTTTGTAAATAAGAAAGTGTATTTTATTATATGTACAATAAATACGCGATTAGTTCTAAATTAAGTAAACTAATGATGATAATACTTGATAAATGAATCAGGAATTCTGTTTTGAATTCCTTTCCTGTTTACGACGGGTAAAAGAGCGTATTAATGTAACTTATATTAATCAGGTGATTACTAGTCAACGTTTTATTTTAGCCGTTAATAATTAACAGCAGTTATAAAAACATGTTGAATGCTGTAAGTATAGTTTTTTTAACAGCTCGCAAAAATTGTACAGAAAGAATGTCGTTTGTGTATCAGAATGTTAGCAAAGTATAGACAAAGTGTATATTAACCCTAGTTATCTTCGTCATCTTGAATTTTTGCTTTATTTGTTGGATGCTTGCTTAGATCTAAGATCGCAAATGTGCATTTGAATGTTCGTCAAAATGACGTAGATTGTGCATCTAGGGTTAAAATAATCGAGGTCGTTGAAAAGATTCGGTAAAGGTATGTAGATGTAGAATGACAGCAGATCTAGGTCGGCCTGTAGTGTGTTATGCCATAATTATTTACCCAAATGTAAAATGTTCCTTTTCTTATTGTTTCAGGTGAGTAAAACGAGTATGTAAGGTATACCGCTACCACAGCCCCGCATTCCGGATCTGGTAAACAAACAGTAATAATTAAACGAATTTTCCTTCGGAAATTCTTCGCATTCCGGCCTCTTACACTACTCACAACAGCTGTTTTTTGACTATCCGTGGTAGTACCTACATTTCTGTGGCGTAACAGTTTGTACCATAACGCCACAGATTTAGTACACCGTAAATTTCAGATGCTCCACTAACGGCGTGTTATACTTACCACTTAACTTAACATAGAAGCGTTGACAGAATCACGCTAAACTGTGTTTTTAATTTAGGGTCCACCTAAAGCTAACTTAAGATATTCCAATTTATTGACCACTTACAAAAAACTTCGGAAACAGTATCACATATCGTCTAACAACGCCAAAACAACGTATTTGCAGACATGCTGTTTTCAAATGTTAATTTTAAGCTTCAAAGTAGTATTTATATAAAACCATTTTAAATTATTATTTAAGTAGCTTAAAATAATTGACAGATCGTTAGCTATGAAAATAATTACACTTTGATATGGGTTTTTATAATTTAATTTTTCTATTTGTAAGGTAAATGTACGTTCTGCATATTCGCGGTTTTGGCATTGACACAACTATATATAATATACTTCAAACTAATGTATGAATTCTTAAGAAAAAATAACATAGAGTTATCTTTTTTTTATTTTTTTCATTTTTCAAGATAACTTAAGGTGTTGGAAAAATAAAAACGGAATTAGCGTGCCAGTTTTTATTATATCTATTATATTACTTTTTTTTTTTCCGTATAAAAAACGAAAACCCCTATTTTGTGGCCACATTTAGTCAGCGCCGCTAACTTGGTTCCATGTTCGTGTATATAGGGCAAAACAATATTTTTTTCTAGCGACCGTTTATCGCGGCAGTCCCCAGTTCCGCACTATGTATACAATCACTAATGCTGTATGAAAATTCACAAAATTTGAGTTGCAATTTAATATATAAATATAGTTATTTCAGGTGTAAACATTACGTAAAATCCCTAATAAGTAGCTTAATACCATCACGATTATTTATCCAGATTAATTACATAATATTATGTCGACGCCGAACGATTCAGTCTACTAAGATTGTATACATGTTTAGCTATTTATTAGTGATTAGTAATAATCGCACAGTACTTCTACAACTACTCTCCCTTATCCGCACCATATGGTGCATAAGGCACTGCATCGATATACAGAGTGTTAATTATTTATTAGGAACTTCTAATTATTTGTTGATATCTCTTTACCCCGAACTGCCTAATTACCGGTGTGCTTTCTTAATGACCTATTCAGTTACTTTTTTATCGCTCGAACTGTATGTGTCATATTGTGAAAAGTACTAGCTGTTTACTATCAAACGACTATGGCTTCAAAAGATCAAGGTATTTACTTTATTTTATTGAAAATATAATGTTAAAATATTTATTAGATTTTTCATAGTTGGGGTTTAAAATTAGTTCTGACAAATGCACATTGATTTTATGTAACTCAAACTTTGACTAAGCTTTTAAAAAAATGTACGAATAGCCTTTTTTGTGGATAGCATTTTACATTTACAATATATGTAAGGTTTTAGATTTCATTTAGTTTGTCTGCGAAGACCTGCGAAACAACAGAGATATTCTTTTTTTTTCTAGGGGAAGGTACGCCACTGAAAAATATCCATCTCGCGCAAGTTTGGATAGATGCAGATAAAAGTCAATCCAAGGAACTCGTTTTCGAAAAAATCTCCATGTCATATAATTTAAAAGACCAAAGTGAGTGTTATCAAGAAAGTGCGCGTAATTTTAGTCGTTTATTTTGTTTAAAATGAATGAAAAATGGCAGAAGTGTACGCGTAATCAGAAAGTGTTCATTTCACGGAATGTTAAGTGGTTACAACAAGATGTAACTTTGTCGCTTATTTCGGCAGAAGAAGAGGAAAAAGATGAAGAAGACGAACCTCGACCTGGACCAAGTAGTTCTGAATTTTGGAAGGCCCAAAAAAACAGTTTGAGGATAGTTCTCATCAAACAAAAATGCGGCGCGTAGCGGACCTAGTGGCGAAGCGAACCTCGGACGAGCTACAATTTGCTGCGGATATAGCTATTAAAAAAACCAAACAACACCACACTCAAGAAGTAAAATCACTTACGCCTTATCAGGCATTAGCTTTATCATTAGATTTAGATTTATCAGATAGAAAATACAAGGTGTTAAGATCAGTAATTAATGCGCTACATAAATACTGTATTCCTAGTTTATATATAGTATTAAAAATGTAAAAAAATCCCTTTTACCATCAAATTTAGATATCACTGACATTTCAGCTGAAGTTGACTTACAAACTTTGTTAGACTTCACAGCAGAAAGTATTTTGAAAATGTCAGATATTAAAAGTGGCAAAATTAAAATTGATTTGCAAGTGGGGTTTTGACGGAAGCTCTGGGCATAGTACGTATAAGCAGATATTTTTAGACGACCAAGCAACCGACGAATATATGTTTTTTTATTGCAATGGTGCCACTAAAACTTATTAATTTAGATACTGGTAAAGAATGTTGGTTAAATAAGAAAACGTCTTCTACACTGTTTTGCAGACCAATCAAATTTATTTTTGTCAAGAAAAATCCTAATGTAGTTCGTCAGGAGGAAACCCGAATCCAAGAAAAAATTAGCAGCCTTCGAGACAGTAAAATTCAGGTCGAAAATGACAAAGAGTGTATTTGTAACTCATGAAATGCATTTTACGATGATAGATGGGAGTGTAACGAACATTCTTTCTAGCACCAATGCTGCGTCGAAATGCTATATTTGCGGAGCTACCCCAAAAGAAATGAACAATGATAATATAGAAGATAAACCTCCAAATATTACTCATTATCGTTTTGGTTTATCTTCTTTACATTGTTGGATCCGATTTTTTGAATGTCTTCTACACATATCGTATAAACTGCCAATTCAAAAGCGAATCCAAGCCCAATTTAAGTCCAAAATGGGGCTTATAGTAGATAAGCCGAAACCTAGGTACGGATCTTCTAATGACGGAAATTCTTCTAATGACGAAACAATAAAAAATAAAAACATATTTATGAATATTGGCAAAAAATAGAACACAGCATCTGTTAATTAATCACACTTGTTCTGTGGTTGACATTTGATTTTTCTATTTAAAAAATCAGTTAGAGTTTTGGACACCCGGCGACTAACAGCAGCACACAGCAAATCCTTACGAAGGAAGCCTAATTTTCCAAGTTTACTTTAAGCCATATATCATCTGTATTCAAATTGCTTTCAGTTATATTTATATTCGGTAGTAGGATATGACTCTTGATTTTTCATAAAATAAGTGTTTGTGAGATATGTTTACTATTTGTATCATATTTTTAAAAATAAAAGTGGTCAGTATTACATCCAACCATTTTTAAGACTGTTTCCATTACTGACCTAAAGCAGTCAGTATTACATCCAGCTGATATTTTAATCGTTTTCTTTACTGACCTATGGGTCAGTAATAAATTCTGTGAGAAAAATTCTAAAAATTTAATAAGTTTACGATCAAACTAAATTAATAATAAAAATCATTTTTTAAAATAATAAAAATCATTTTTTGTGTGATTTTTTGAGCACAAAGAATTTTAAATTATGAAATGTAATTCTGACTAACGTATTTTTGCTTTATTTTTATCTTATTAATGAGTAAAGTCAGTGGTCAGTAATAGAAGCAAATTCGGTCAGTATTACATTTATTAAATGAAATACACTTTTGTTTTAAACTACTTATTTATTTTTTAAAATTCCAACCGGTTTCATACAAAGCCCTGAAAAAGAAGAGTATCTCCGAAACCGGTTGGCATTTTAAAAATAAGTAAGTAGTGTAAAACAAAAGTGTTTCATTTAATAATTATGGAAACTACAAAGTGAGTGCTACAAACATTGAGTTAGTATTACATTTTATAATCTACTACTACTACTACTTCCCCCTTTTCGCACCCAATGGTGCATAGGGCACTACATCGGTACACCAAATGCAGTGATTCTTGATCATTTTATTACATGAAGGTAAGATGATCAGTCATACGCTTCAGTAACCAGTCAACATGAAATATTCTAAATACAACAAAAAATATGTCAGTAAAGGAGTTCTGTGCCGAGACATCTTTTTACATATTAATATTAATAATAATGCTTTTACGAGCCTTTTAAGCAGTGTCTATTTTGGCCAGAAGATAAATGGTAGAGAAAAAGAAAAAAGGTGCCAAAAGAATTCCTCCGTCATTGTCGCATCAAATTCTTATATCGACCATCAGCAAAAATTGAAAAATGACAAATTGAAAAAAAAAAATTAAAAGAAAAATATTAAAAGAGGAGGAAAAATATATGTGGTGCTTGAAAGAAACAGAAGGCAGCCTCCGTAGAGAAATGGTTAAGACGATGGACTAACGATACGGAGATTTCGGGTTGATTCCTGATGAGAACACAAATAATGCTAAATGCTAGTGAATTTACTGTATCCCTGATATATCAATATTACGCCGTTTCATCTTATGATAAGCAAATAAATATTTTAAGTATTACCTTGTAGTAAAAATTATTTTTACTATATTTTTAGTTGCTTCTATGATTATCGATTGATATTTTTCTGTGTTGCTTAGATTTAGTATTTAAATATATTGAATAAATAAATTAAAATTATTTATTTTACTCCCGGTCAGTAATAGGATCACCATAGGTCAGTATTAGAGTAAAATCCATTTTCGGTATGTCAGTAATGAATACAAAATCTGGATATGTTTAGTATTTTTTATTTATTTAAATCACTTGACTTTTGCAATTTATTTTTTTACCGTATTAAAGTAAATTCGTTTACTTTAGAAATAAACAAAATTATAAAGTTTCAACTACCAGATATTTAAAAACAAAAATAAATAAAAAATGTCCTGCCAGATTAAGACACGAAATAGGTCAGTATTATAGCCGTTTACCTTAAGTATTTATATATATTTTTTAAATTATGTTGACGTAGTTTTTTTCAAAATTGTATGCAGTTCTGTGATTTTCCGCGTAAAAAAATCGATTTGGTTTTTATTGATCATGTCATGTTAGTGAAGATACACACTCATGATTCTAGTCCAGATTATTTAAATACATCGCACCGTGAATACTAGACTGCACTAACTCAAATAAAACATTTTTGAAAATCGCAAAAAGTTAATATTTTTGACTTCGGTACCATCGGTCTTAAAATATATATCTAGGTATAGGAGGAGATAGAAACACGTTTCTTAGACAGAAATGTGGCAGTCGGTTCCGGGTCCGGGTCCGTGGAAACTATAACGCGATATTCTCAATACTCGGTTCATTTTCGAAAAATGAATAGTTAGTGCCGTGTAGCATTCACGGTGCGACATGGTTGTGCTTTGTGCCGCTTACATATCTCGGGAGACCACATGATGTTACGCTCGTCGGGGAATAAGACTTGCTAATTCCCTCCACTCTCCTGTGCCTCATAATACATTATACATTACACCTCGCGGTATCTCTCCTTCTCCCTACCTACCATAATGCTCTTATTCACGATTTTCAGGACGTTTTTCCTGTTTACAAAACGTATTGCGATATCTCTGATGGGTTTACTTTATGGTGCTTCGTTCTAGGAATTTGGTGAACGATCACAGGGTACAAAGCCGCAGGCTTCACGTGCACATAATATTGTAAATATGTCGATATGTATAAAATAATTACGGCATTAGTATAAATATATTTTTTTCAAATAGTACTTACATAGGTACTTAACAATAGAAAAATTAGCCTAACAATAGGTAGGTATATATTTTTATTTTAAAAGTATGTTTTTAATGCACCTCACTGGACCACAAAAAATTAAAGTTAAAATCCACTTTCCACTGCCTTAGTTTAAAGTTTAAACTAATCAACTCGCCATAGGAGTACCTACCTACATATTTGATTTTAACAAATAATAATAGTCGGAATTGTATCAACCGCCACTATGATTATTACAATACGTTACATACCTACCAGTGTGAGTGATGATGTAGCGAGGTGGTGGAGTGGTGAGTGGTGAGTGGAGAGTTGTGAGAAGCGAGTAATGAATGAGCACCTACGGAGTATGGAGCTCAGTCGGCTCAGCGTTATAGTAGTACTGTAGAGTTGTAGATTGCAGACTGTAAACTGAAGTACGGAATATAGTAATAGTAGGTAGTACGCCGCGTCCCTTGTGAATGGATGACTGCAATTTTTTGCATTCATAACGAACTCCATTGATAGATAAGTAATGATGACGTGCGCAGCACTCAAATGGGACTTATTATCAAGATTCCCTTCTATCAAATTTCTCCAATTGCGCTTTTAAAAATTAGGTTTACACCGTATTCTCGATAGCAGATGTTTGATACTAGTATGCATAAATCATAATAAATCATTGTTATATAACTATATTCGATTTTGGTGTGTTTAAATAAAAACATATTGTTTTGAACGTCTCGTTGTTTACACACTCTATTTACGACTGTAATCAATACATTGATTGCTACTTGTTAGGTACCTGCACGAAGGTAAACAATTTTACGAGGAGGATTATCTTTTTACGTATTTAATTATTTAACAACAATAAAAGAAATAAATTGATTGACCAGGTGGATAAATAACTCCATGAAAAGTTATTCCGATTCAGTGTTTGGAATTTTAACACCCGTTAAAAATAACTTAAGCTGTTGAATATTGCTAACCACTATAGTAATAAATTAAATCGGTGTTCGGAATAGATGTTTATACATAAAACTTGTGTGGGTTCATGGTCCAATCGTTTATGACCTTGCACGCCTTTTAACATACCTATTCATAGTCTGTTTGTATTGCCGTTTTAAGATCTTATTAATACTTCTTTATTTATTTTCATTAAATAGGTAGTAACGCTTTTTAATATCTGTATTTAGGTTTGTTATATTGTAATAACTCAAACACTAGCTCAGGTAATAACTTCAAGCAAGTGATTAGATACTTGTTTTGTTATTGTCTGTAATAATGGTTACGCGTACAGTCGCACAGTTGCAAAATTAACTCGCAATAGATAAAAAGCCAGCGGCCAAAATATTTTATTTGTAAACTCGGTATGTCTTTATTTTTGGTTCTGTCGTCTCAGCGCTTCGATTCTGTAAGTGTTTTTAAACTACTGCGCATACGATTTTGTAATGAATTTCGTATGCGCAGAAGTGTCTAAAACCTTAGAGAATCGCACCGCAGGTCATCAATGAAATGCCATTTCAATAACGTTTTCTAGCTCCGAGCGACGTATGTGATGTTTAATGATGATGTTTAATCTAAATATAATTTTTCGCTTATCAATCTCTGTTTTTTACTTGAAATAAATTTATGTAAATTGCCCACATTATCAGCAGAAGCCCAAGTTGCTATTTTTATAATTGTTTAATTCATATTTTTTTACTCAAAACTCTTGAGTTGGTTAGTATTTTACTTCAATTTTTTTTTCTTACATAAATCAGGATGACATGACGTCCCAAAATATATATTTTTATTTGAAGAACTTTTTTATTTGAATACCTACAGGTGTACAGGCTTATTGATAACTATCTTTGACAAAGACAGCATCGATTGTTTAACCTACCACGATGCAGAAACAACCTGCCAATGATGTTATGCGGTGGATAGCCCAATCTTGCTACTTAAAAGTGGGTCTACCTTTTTTTATGTTTTTTAAAACAATTTTTAAAAAATCCAATCAACAGGCTAATAAAAGCCCTAATAAATTGGCATTTAATGCGTGAATTAAGAAATTTAGTAATTATTTACCTACTCATTTAATGTTTGCTATTTTCTTTTGTCTCATATATTATTATGTATATAATTATTATATTAAGAATGCGTTGGGGTTACCTGTAATATTTTTATAACAACATCTGAAATTAAAAAAATATAAAAAACATTAACATAATAATTACGATGTATTCATTGCCACTATTATTTATTTATTTTAATCGCGCTTTTTCTACGATCACTTATTCGTAATAATATAAAGAAACCTTGCTCTGCTTCTCGATTGTTGGGGTGGTAGGTCGCAAGGGTCGTTCGGTGTTTTGTGCCACGGTTTACTCTTGAATAATAGTACGGATCCGCCAACATGTTAATATCAAAGCACCCATAACAAAAGTAACGCAAATTGTTATTGTCGGGATCCGAGGCCCTTTAGCGGTCGCTCTCGACCGCTTTTAGAGGCTTTCGGGGTCAATTCCTTTACTCGAGAAATTTTAATTTAAATGTTCATTTATTCGGAAAACATACAGTACATGAAATTAATGAAACATAAATTACTGGACTAGTTGAGTTTACATATTTAGAAATATGCATTAATTTAAATTATTATTTGATGGTAACTAGTGCATTTTGTTTTATGCTAAACCATAAATTACTGGACTAGTTGAGTTTACATATTTAGAAATATGCATTAATTTAAATTATTATTTGATGGTAACTAGTGCATTTTGTTTTATGCTAAATTTTCCTTGTTGCTCGATCACAGATCACTATCGACTCGGTAATAAGCGACGTGATTACGATTTCTTACCCATGGATGTTTAACGTTTTCGCGATCACAATGGAACACGCGTTAAAAGTCATCGATCGGGATTATTAAACGAGCGCATCTAGTCGCGAGCCATTTCCCGAGATATACCTTATTCGCACATATCTTCATTCAATCTTTCTCGAGTGCCGTATTGCATTTAGCCGGCTTTCGGCAAGCCAAATATTGAGAAAAGCAGTCGACATAATAAACAATCCGACATGCGCGTTGATTTGACGTTTGACGTTCGGCCGCGATATCGCGTGCTCTGATCGGCAATGCTCGGCTCGGCGAACGTGGTATGAACGTATGTTCATTGTGATCGGTCAAATCGTTAGCGTTAGCACGTGGTGAGCACGTTTTTAACTACGTCGATAGTTATCTGTGATTGAGCTCCTGGTCATTAAAAGCACGATGCCTTTGTGAAAACGGTAAAGAATGAACGCATGTGGTATTATTAGTAGGTAGGTATTTATTATACCGGAATTATAAAGGCGATTGCACTCTATTTGCATTTGAATGTCGCCAGCGGGCGGGTCGAGGCGGCATGCGGCATGCGGCATGGCACGCTGCAGGCGAGGCGAGGCGGCTCGGGCGGCTCGCGCTACCATATCACCGCAGCTCGCGCCCGCTCTAGCGGTGGCGGTGCGCGGTGTAGGGATCTAGTCTGGCATTCGAAAGACGGCGGCCGGACATTATAATTAGAATGGTATTAGACATTGCATTATTTTTAGCGCTGCATTCTAAACAAACAACGGGAATCGCCTTGTCACGAGGAACAGTTTTAGTTACCGATGTACTCGTCAAGCGATCAGTGGCGTCCACGACCACCGTCTGACAAACGGGAATTAGTAATCATATTTCTGACTATTCATTTTCCGTTAATCTTTGTCTCAAGCGATAAATCTCGTTTATTGACTGCTGGTTTGCAGTTAAGCTAGTGTTTGAGTATTTCGTTGTTTACTTCCACCTCCAGAGTCGCGCCCCCACTCCCCCACTGTGCTCCACTCCGCCTCCGTCTCGAACAACAAACACTATTTTGGAAACTCACTATTTTAGTGCGCCACTATTTTTGGACCAATGTGTAACACTTTTCCTATTCTACACTTTGACGTCTGTTTTCTGAGGAGTTGTGAATAACACATACCTAGCTATATTATAAGGTCCCATTTAAAATCTAAATCCGAAATAGCCAGCTCATCATTTCAAACATAACGTTTGTTTTGCTATTACTTATTCTTTTTTTCTTTTAAAATAATATGTCCTAATATCGATATCAGAGCTTTTATCGGAGAATCATTTTCAGTAGGGCACGCTTATCAATCATTCGTTGTCCAATCCTTATGTCCTAAAATACGTAATACAATATTAAAAACATGCACCCTATACATACATTTAAAAAATTAACTCCGTTCCACTAACAATCATATTTGCGTAATTTTTTTTAATTATTTTAGAACGTTACCACACACATCGTGCTGTTCATTAAAAGCGCGAAACGCTCCTCGTATGGAATGGATTAATGTTGCTAGTGAACTCTATTATAGCTCATTGTTTAAAAAATATAGTAAAATCGGTGGACACGCGCCGCCCCAGGGGGACCACCTCCAATAGTTCATCCAGTGACTCACCTTCAGCCTGGATATTTGCGGTCTGACGCGTCTAGCGCTAACCACCGTACCGCTGAAGCTGAACACTGAACACCTCTGTACCCTGCGCTCGCCGCCTCGCGCCTGGTCCTCAGTATTACAGATTACAGAATAGGAACTCGTACCTAATAGTCCGTATTATGCTATTACTGTATTCTGTATTCAGACAACACTCGACACTTGCTGTCATTCGTAAAGAAGTTGACTGGCGACGCGTGAGACTCATCTCACTAAAGCAAACCTGTGATTTTGCCTGTTTTTTATTTTTTTATTATAATATTTATTTAGTATATATATATTTTTTACATAGAGTAATATATTTTACATTACACTTAATTATTTTTTTCCTAACTATTCTTATCCTATCATTTATTATTAATTCAATTTAGCCATAATATCTACACTAATATTTCTCACATATATATTTTTTACACTTAGCCCTAAATAACTTTAAATTTTGGCGAAATCAATTACTAAAATAATATTTTTAATGTTTTTGATGGCAATAAATGATTTTTTAGTACCTCTAATTCGATATCTGTAATTAGGCATAAAGACACCATGTCCATTTTGATAAGGAAAGCTGAAAAATCATTTGGTTTACTATATCATAATTAAGCTATCTCCGTAACAGAAGATAATGTAGTGACCCATAGACAAAGTTAGTTCTGCATTGAATTGTCATTTTTGATAAAAATGGACACGATATGTATACCAATTCGATGTATCATAGATAAATTATACCGTTTTATTTTCCTTACAAATTCTTACCATGTTGGGTGCTATAGTAATTGAACATGTTATAATAATTAGACACCCTAATTAGATTTTCAAAAACAATTCCACTCAAAGAATAAAGAATTTGCTTCTACCAGAAATATGTACTTTTTTAGTTTTATTTCAATGGCAAAGTTTGAAAATGACATATTATTTGACAGCGAATCTCAAACCTAATCTTGTTAGCCCTTGACACTAGGGCAGTGAGTTTAAAAAAATCCTTCGTAACTCAGAACTTTTTCAAGCTTTGGACCGTGCATAAACTACGTGGAAGGCTTGAATCCATCAGTATTTGTAAATATTTCTTCGATAAATTAAGAAATAGCGTATAATGCAAGAAAAAATTAACATGTGTCCAATTACTGTAAATTACACGCTGAAAAAAAAACTTTAAAAATTCTATTACTCTTTCACTTATTTCGATTAGGTTTTATAAAAGGCCACCCAAAAAATACCAACCCTTAAAGTACTGTGCACGGCATCCGGTGATGTAACCTCGGGTTACCTATACAAAATGTTGATTCATAACTTTTACGATTGTATTTTTTATATAAATGTTTTTTTTATCAGTGTGTAGTTAGTATCTCTATTTGTCATAATAACTCATTTTCATTTTTTTAAAGCTGAAAAACTCATTTAAAAAATCATGAAGTCCTCTGTTTACTGCAAAATACACGACGTTCGTATGAAATTAACAAAATGTAATGTTATTTAGGGTTAAATGTAAAAAATATATATGGGTGAAAAATATTAGTGTAGGTATCATATTATAGCTAAATTAAAAACTGTATAATAGTTGGATAAAAATAGTTAAGAAAAAAAAAATAAGTGTAATATAATAATATTAGTCTATGTAAAAATTATATAGTACTAAATAAATATAATTTTAAAAAATATATATTCTAAAACATGCAGGTAAATTTTTTTAAAAGTAATTACCTACAGTTCTTATATGTATCAAATATTTTTTTTCCGGTGTAAAAAGGTTTTATTGAAGATTAGCGAAAAATGCTAGTGTTATATTTTGATTATTTACGGAGATTAAATTATTTAGTGAGATTTTGTAACGCGGGTTACATCACCGCAGGGCGAGGGTTAAACGTTATAATTAAGTTTATACAATTCCAACACAATCCTTGGTTTTGTAAATATTTTTCTTATGTGTCCAATAGCTATAGCATCCACCCTATTCTCTTATGTTTATCAACCCCAGTTTCAGTAGGCGTTACTTTGTAGTAGGTATATTTTAATTCAACATAAAGATTAAAATGTTCAATGGAGTATTGTAAGTGGCCGGATAACGTAGTACTGAATGAATATGGTCATCATTCGGTAGATAAGAGAACGGATGTTTGTAGCTTGGTAGGTACCTGATAAGACTATTTTTTGTGAATATATATATTTATCTACTACATAAAAATGACTACTACGTAGTCAAAAGGTTGATATTAAAATTGAAATGGATTTCGATTTGAAACTGTACCGTTATTTATATTATCACCATTAACTTTGTAAATCATTGTAAACTTTTTAAAATAAAATAAAAATCACTTTGTTTTTTGATTCACTTTTTATTTGAGTTATCACTAACTAGTTTCAGTACCACCGTACCATCATCAGAGCTAATACAAAACGAGTTTTGTATTAGCTCTGTTTTGTATTAGCTCTGTTTTGTATTAGCTCTGATGATGGTACGGTGGTACTGAAACTAGTTAGTGATAACTCAAATAAAAAGTGAACCGTACCATCATCAGAGCTAATACAAAACGAGTTTTGTATTAGCTCTGATGATGGTACGGTGGTACTGAAACTAGTTAGTGATAACTCAAATAAAAAGTGAACCGTACCATCATCAGAGCTAATACAAAACGAGTTTTGTATTAGCTCTGATGATGGTACGGTGGTACTGAAACTAGTTAGTGATAACTCAAATAAAAAGTGAATCAAAAAACAAAGTGATTTTTATGAAACTGTACCTACTGGGATCATCTAATGATCATTACTAGTCAAATAGTAAGTAAGTAACGCAGTAAAATATTCAAAGTGTTAATTGCGTTTTCTCTCAAACAAACAACGACAAACCGATAAAAAAATACTAATGCTATTTTAAATTTAGTAAACTAGCATTAAAATGTTATTTATCTGATTTATCAATAAAAAATAACTAATTTCCCTTATCCGCACCCAATAGTGCATAGGGCACTGCATCGGAACACCAAGTGCAGTGTATCTTGATCATTTTAATACATGAAGGTAAGATGATCAGTCTTACGCTTCAGAACCAGTCCAAGATATCACACATGAAATATTAATATGAAAATCACACGTAAATAAATATTTCATGTTGACCCCCAACGGGAATCGAACCCGCGACCTCGTGCACGGTAGTCAAAGGCGCTACCACTATGCTACGAGGCGAGATTTATCAATAAGTTCTATAATTATATATTTATTATGTTAAAAATAGTATAATATCGTATTCGTATTGTATCAGGAATTATTGTTTCCCTGTTTGCATGAATTTTTTAAGTCATTAATTTAGTTTACCGAATTGCTTAAAATCTACTCTCATTCAATAGAGTATCTTGGGGCACCATTTTCGTGTCACCCATTAGTGCGAATGTGCGAGAATATTGAATATTCTTGTAATAATTTCCAAACCGGGAATGGTGAAGGGTGCACGTGCAAGTCAACTGTAATCTGTCCACTGTCGTTTGTAGACTGCCCTCTATCGTTTGTAGTCTGTTCACTGTCGTTTGTAGTCTGTCCACTGTCGTTTGTAGACTGTCCACTGTCGATATCGTTTGTAGACTGCCCTTTATCGTTTGTAGTCTGTGCACTGTCCTCTATCGTTTGTAGACTGTCCACTGTAGTTTGTAGACTGTTTACTGTCGTCAACATTGGTCTATAACCGCTAAAAGCCTCAGCCAGTCCACTGTCGTCTTTTCGTCTGTTGCCTGTCTATTACCGTTTGTATCCACTGTGTACCCACTGCCGCTTATATCCTGTTGGCTGGCTCCTGCAGCTTATTCTGTGTCTCTTATAGCCTATCCATTGTCGCCTGTAGCTTGTCCACCGTCCCCAGTTCCCTGTCCACTGTCCAGTCCCATCCCTACGCGGGAATGTTGTTCTCGTCTCTATTTCTAGTTCATGCTCCGCCACTAGATACGACACCGCCGCCGACAGCTAATACAGCCCAGTGAACATTTTGTATTTTTTAGCAATACTTTGAGTATGAAATTTTAGTTTAACATTGTTTGTGTAGGACCTAATGACCTGTAAATTAATATCTTCGGGGTTTCGTATTTCCTTCTTACAAAACAAATTTAATATCCCCGTCTCATTTTCTCTCAATTAAAGTACATTATCGAACACAATAAATTTAATACTTATAACTAACTAACCATCGGGTCATTTCCCCGAAGAGGAAGGCAGAGAGGATAGAACGCCTCACCACTCTGTCCTGGCACACTTCTTGTATCAATAATATGGTTTTATGTTATGACCGCTGCAATTTCGCAATCAGAAAAGCTATGTCACAAAGTCACATATCAATATGTTTACTACTGTAAGTTTTATCACCATCGACTTTACTACTTTATTAAACTGCTAGTTTTGGTGATGGGAACTGATAGATTATCTTGACTACGGCTAGCTTCCTTCTTGCCATATTCATTACGTGTAATGCTACTGGGTTGGGTTGCAGATTACTTATAACTTGCACCGCAGTCTGCCTCGGTTGCATCACTATTGCGTCTGAGTGCGTTGGACCATGGCACCAAAACAATGCGACTGCTCCTATTAATAAAACATACAAAAGAGGACGAGTGGAAGGAAATAGAATCGTCAGCGTCACTAGCAAACAACACCCTGCGCCTGCATTCTTCGTGCGGATTGGAATAGACATTCAAAACTAATTCATCGATTGTTCTTGTAGAAAATCGATGACTTTTGGAAGAATGCTGAGAATAATTTGACAGAAAAAATCTTCACCGAACAAAGATTGCGAAATGTATATGACGAAAAGATAACACTCAGCTACATATTGAATTAAATTAATCATATTCAATGGTATCATTTCATACTCACCCACACGCTGAAATGTTTTTTCAGCGTTCTTTAAAGGACATGTTTAAAGGACATGGATTCAAAATTTATCAATACAAAAAAATTTATTCCTTCCTAGATAAGTGTGATTTCATATTGGCTGGTTGTATTAGGAATATATTTTTCTGGACATTTCGCTTTTCTCTAGTATGCATATTGTATATGGACTCCTCAGAATAAATTAATACGCGTGTCTGAGATTTTAACTCTAACATTACTAATAATTATTTTTTTCAATTAATAATACAAAGTAAATCATACAAAAAATGCAATTTTTTGCTGATTAACATGACACGCACTCTGTACTGAAGAGGTTTCTTAGGTCATCTGCAGGGTCAGTCCTCGTAGACAATCGCCATTTTATTCGCTCCTTGCACATACTTGAGAGAAGCGCTCGTTGGTGGAGAATTTCGTGGAGAATTTCGAACACCGTTAAAATTAATGGATTTCTTCAAGGGTTTATAATCCTCCCCTAAGATCTATTCGCGAAACAACTAAAATTGTACCTATATGGTTTTTGTAAACCAATTTTCTGAATTAATTCATAGGAAGGGGTACTTTCTACATTACATAGGAACATCAAACCGCTTCATAGTTTAGGTATACATTCATGTATATACTGGGTGGAATTCTATGATTAAATTATTAGAATATAACTAATGAAAGTTTTACCATAACTAATAAAAAAAAGACCAGTCTGAATAAGATGTCCATAACAGGGTGAAAGCGCTTATTGGTCAAATAAATAAAAGTGTTTTTATTTAACTTTGATTAGTTATATTCAAACAATCTACGTTATTAAGTATCATTCTGATCTCTTTCTTCGAATGGCCGCCGCGATATTTTCTTGTAAGTAATATATTGCAAACGTCTCAATTCGCTCCATAAATCAGGCTTATTTGATCGACTGCCAATTATTTTAGTGTGAGTAGCGCACCGGAGCGCGGGGCTCGGGGCGGACCGGCCGGCGCGGCGCCTCGGGCTGCGGGCCCGGGGGGGGGGGGCTGCGGGCCGCGGGTACCCGCCAGCCCGCGTGGCGACTGCCGACTGCCGACTGCCGACTGCCGACTGCCGACTATTATTCTCCCTACAATGTATCGGACTGACATGACTCCAGTACTCCATCGCCTGCCAGTCTACTGCTGCCTACTGCCTGCTGCCTAATGCAGCCCTAATTAACTCGACGCCGACGGTTGCTATGATTTAAGATTCTGACAATATACGAGTATTTCTTGCTTGATTTACTGCGCTCTCGCTGATCTCTTGATTCCCCTCTTTCTGTGATTTTTGACTCGTGCTACATATGCGAAGTTGAAACGGATTGTAAATCTTTAACTGAGATTGTTTTACTGAAATTCACGTCAGTACTTATTCTTATTCGACAGGATAAATTAAAGCTACAATAATGTGATTCTTCGTACCGTAATGACAATCCAATAAATCAATGTTCTTTCTTGTTTATTAACTCTACAAAAAGTACAGAATAATTTAATCTTGAAGGCAGTTGCACTAATAATATTATTTGTCTGGAATGCTCTTAACAAACCTTGGTACATATTTCACCCCTTAGTACCTAATTACTGTTTTAATTATCCCAAAGAAAGCCGGGTACTAACCCTAATAATGATATATATCATATATATGATAAAAGAAAAACCAACCACAGAAACGTTTACGTGAGAGCGAAGTGAGCTGGGGGCGTTATTTCTCATCACCCTAATTACTTGAATATTTTATTGACATGTTCCGTTGACGTGGGAACGTTTACTGTTTCCTGTCAATCAGCCTATTTTCCCGCCTCAGTTTACCACTTAGCCAGTGGCCACACTTGATCATTTAAGGCATAACACGTAATAAAATACTTAGATAAGTTTAAAGTTACTTTTGGGTGGTGAAATCGTAACTGGATGATCAGGACCCTTAACTGTTTTAGCGCGTATCTCCGAAAAGGTGGCGACTGCACAATAATTGCAACTGCACGATATGGCGTGTTAAGTGGTCAGCGGTCGTGAGTAACCTGTCTGCCTTAGCCTCACCCCCCCGGGGGCGCTCGCACATCCTGCGGGAGTGCGCCCCCGGGCCCTGAACTCGGGCCTCGGGCTCCGGGGGTTCGACAACCTTATCCTACCGTCTCGAAAATTAAATGTTACCGGCACCTTCTTTGAACTTATCGCATGTCCAATTACGGACTATAGTCTTAACGATTATTATTATTTAATTCCTCCCTAACAGCGGTGTTGGCTACTAAAAGGGGGAGTACATAATACAAGACGGCATTTTTCACACCGGGTACCGCTAGCGCTAGTCTGAATACGTTGTGCAATTAGCAGGATCGTTTCACCTAGCAACATGTTAAGTTGTGTAGGTGTAGGTGTTGTCGATTTCGGTATTCCTTTTTGTAAGTACCTGTCACAGGTAAAATACGTATTTAGATAATACAGGTAATAAGACGATCCCACGAGGTGCAGAATATGTTGGTTTTCTTTTGTTTTCGGAAACAGTAATCTCATTAATACCTACCGCAAATAGGTTCTAATAAACGAATAACTACGCCAGCCCATAAATTTACCCAAAATTTGTTAAAATCATAATTGCACAAAATTTTGCTTGACACATACTTATTATATTATACACTTTCAATTTTGTACGTTGAATTTACTGTTGACAATAAACAATTATTGTTGACAATCCTGGATAACTTTTGATGCATTTATTATTTTTATTTGCTCAGATTATGAATATAACATTTTGAAACTTTTTAAAATGCTGTCGGTGTGCGGTGGTAAGCGGGTACTTAACACGTTACTGCCAGAGATATCTTTATTTTTATTAAATTGAAATTACGCAGAAATGTATAAAAATCAGCAATCTACTAACTAGCATTCGAAATATTCCTTTATCCGTTATAATATTTTGAATACCTGTTAGAGGTTAAACAGCGCAGGTAGATAATTTCCTACTGCGACTGCGTGAAAGGGTTTACAACTTTACTATGGTCGTGTAAACATGCGTGGGGTTCATGTTCGGGTTCAGGTTATCCAAACTCCTCCAGGCTGTAAGTTGTTAGGGGGCCGTAGGATCTTTTCACGTCCATTTTACTTATGGCGGTCACTTTATTGCCTGGAAGTCGTTTCCCAATCGAATTCTCGCTAAATCTACTTTACGCAGATTGGACATATTCCCCTTCGCATAAAATCACCCTTACACGACGCATTTCCAATGTTTTTCCGAGTAAATACATATTTTCTTTTTCACCCTCCCTGGTTTCTGTGAAGGTATTATTAGCAGGTCATAAAGATCCTTATTTCAAGCGAGGGTTTTTTCTATGCTGCGTACTTAACTGTTTTTTCTTACAATGGTAATATCCATGGATTAATGTTTTTTCTCTTAATATGAGTCGCAGTTACTAAGCCCTGGTTTTATCTTACATTTTACACGAATTTGTCTTTTATCATGTTAAAAAATAAAGTACGTAAGTATGAAACATTATATGAACAACATTTTGAGTGTGTCCAAATACTTGTCTCTGTTGAGATGTCAAATTGTAAACATTATATGTATTAAGTAACACACCTAAGTGCCTAAGTTAGTGTTTCAGAGCAAATTATTTTAAAAAAAAAAACTCTATGGGCTTTCTAAGAGGGTCCGACGCCTTGCAGGGCACCCGCTTGCACAGAGCGGGTTTAAACTGTGCAACCCATAAAGAGGTATAATAAAATGAAGATACGGTACAGGTACACATAAATATATCGGCATCGACAGTGAGATCGATGAGCGCGATGTCCATCTAACACCTTCCACCGCTACTGTCCAAAGTTTGCAATACACTTAGCCGCCATCACGTTAGTAGATTCAGAAAAAGTTTTTCCGATAAATATCAGTGTGAAAGAAAGAAATAGTGGCAGAAGTTGGAAGCCAGTGGTGGCGTGTGGAAGCCAAGTGTGTAGGCAACTCAACGTCTACCGTCCACCTTGTCAACAAGTAGCGTCGCCCCCTCCCTAGAGTGACGAAGGAGTGACCGAAACTGTTTGCGGCACGCACACTTGTTTTGAACGCTGGCGCTGCACAGTGGAACGAAACGGTCATTCTGCGGACATTGCTACTTTATTCAGTAACTGTTGAGAATTTTTAGCTAGGTTTTTTACTGTATATAGGTAATACATGTAGAAATATTATTGCTTAGTATCAAATAAAAATAATATTTTTTTAGATGTATAAAAAATTTATCAAAAACAAAATTTATTTTAAAAATATTGCTTCTTTATTGTAGAAATTATTTAAAAAAAATTAAGTTGTCTTTTATTTTTTTAAACCCTCTTTGAACATAAAAGAACACAAAATTATTTTAAGATTGATTAAATAAATACATTCTTTAAAATTAGACTATTTTGTGTCAATAATTAAAAAAAACTAGTTTAATAGTCAAATAAACATTTCAAAGTTTTCGTGCTATTCCAGTCCGAAACAATTATTATTAAAAGCTTGATATAATAACAAAAATAAATACTATGAAAACTGAAAGACCCTTTTTAAAAATTTTCATATAAACCTAGTCAGAAATTGATTTAAAAAATCTTAGTAAAAGGTATGTTGGTAATTGTGAAAAGAAGGTAAAACTTATTTAATTTATTAATGGTGAGTAAGTTGAATAGAATAATGGTAAATAATAATTTATTATTAGTTATCAATAGTCCGCCCCGTAGCACAGTGGTTAGCGCGTTTAGCTACCGTGTAAGAGGTCGCGGGTTCGATTGCCGTAGGGGGTCAACATTAAATATAATTAATTCGCATGTGATTTTTATATGAATATTTCATTTGTGGTAAGGCTGATCACCTTACCTTCATGTAATATAATGATCAATATACACTGCACTTGGTGTACCGATACAGTGCCCTATGCACCATTAGGTGCGGATGAGGGACAGTAAAAAAAGTAAAAATATCAATAGTATATTACAGGTTTTTTTAACATTTTTAAAATTTTACCATAATTAGGCACTGATACAATGTTTTAGAGGTTTGTTTTTAAAGACTCGATTTTAAGTTACATTTAAATGCTTTTTTTACTAAGCCTTTTTATTAGTCACAGTATTTATGAAGTTTTGGAATTCTATGCAACATTGTTTTATTTTATAATCTATCTTATTTTAAAAAGTTGATCAAGATTTACTGCACTTGATTAACCAATGAAGTGCCCCATGCAACATCGGGTTCGGATAAGGGAAAGTAGTATGGTAGTAATAATTTTGAAATTATTTTTTAATTTAATGACAATTCTATAAGTTCACCTACCGCGCGCTATCATTAGGAAAGAGGAGTGTCTAAAACTAAAAATATAGAATAAAAAAATAACTTGCGGCTTTTTCCCGGCTATTTTTTTTTTTTAAATATTTTAATTTAATGTTTATATGCTATTATTTGGCATTTATGGTTACTCGTCGAGATGCGTCGATTGAACTATATTGAGGGTTGAATTAAAACTTTTTTTTTTTTTTTACATGTGTTCATTTTTTATTCGTTAAAATTTTAATTGATCAGTAAACAAACTTTTAAAATATTTTAATATTTTAAAAATACTTGGTTTATGATGTATAATTAATCAAATCTTTCGTTTAATGACTTGGAAAAAAATGATAAAAATCGTTGAACATTGGTCAATTTTCTGCATTTTTTTCTCAACCCGCTTGTAGCAAGTAACTTTGGAGCTCAGTTCAGTAAGGTTCCGGATGTTAAAAAAATATAAAGAAGTGGATCAATATACACTGCACTTGGTGTGTACCGATAACTTAAATGCTTTTTTACTAGCTTTTTATTAGTCACAGTATTTATGAAGTATTGGAATTCTATGCCACATTGTTTTATTTAAATCTATCTTATTTTAAACAAATTATCAAGATTCACTGCACTTGGTTGTACCAATGCAGTGCCCTATGCATTATTGAGTTTATGATAAGGAAAGTGGTAGTGGTAGTAGTATTTTAAAATTATTTTTTTTAATTTAATGACAATTCTATAAGTTCATCTACGCGCTTTCATTAGGAAAGAGTAGGAGTGTCTAAAACTAAAAATATAGAAAAAAAAAAACTTCCGGCTTTTTCCCCGGCTAATTTTTTTTTTTAAATATATAAATTTAATGTTTGTGCTTTTATTTGGCATTTATGGTTACTCGTCGAGATGCGTCGATTGTACTATATTGAATTGAATTTTTTTTTTTTTTACATGTGTTCATTTTTTATTTGTTTAAATTTTTAATTGATCAGGTAAAAAACTTTTTACATATTTTAATATGTTAAAAATACATAGTTAAATAATGTATAATTTATAAAATATTTTCTCTTAATACTTGGGAAAAAAATGCTAAAAATCATTGAACATTTGTCTATTTTCTGCATTTTTTCTCAACCCGCTTGAAGCAGTAACTTTGGAGCTCAGTTTCAGTAAGGTTCCGGATGTTAAAATATTTTTTAAAAAGTGCCATTTCATAAAAAATATAGTCGTTTTTATAAATCAATCATTATTAATATCAGATTAGTACTTTCATGTTTCGGACCGAAGTCCGCTCGTTCCTTAGACTCGCGCCAGTGTGCGCGGCCGGCCGCGGCGGGACGAGACAGTGGAGACAGGCGGGACACGGGACACGGGACTTGGGGCTGCGGACGATGACGCGGATTCTCGACTCTTCCATTGAGCATTGAGCCCAAATCGAAGCGTAATGTTCCGCTGTTTCGCAGCACGCGCGTGGCCTGATCGTTTGTAACGAGGAACGCATCTATCCTTGGGTTATCACCACTGGTTTGGTGATTTGTTTACTCGCGGCCACTAAATAAACAGATATTATTATTTTTAAGCCAAACCACCAAATAAGTCGTACTGTCAACTGTCAATTATTAATATTAACGTTAAAATATATCCTTTAGGCTGAGAGTCGCAATCATGAAATGAGATTTCATTGTTTTTTTTAAATTTTCGATACTCGCGTTTTCTAAGCTTCAAACTCATTAGAGCCGAACATAAAATTTGTCCATGATTTAAAAAATAAAATCTTGGCTTATCAATCTAAAATTGATGAGAAATGCTTTAGGCGCGCTTAGCTCATTATGGTCTTTAGCGTGAACTCTGGGAGGAATCCTCAGTTTGAATATGAGCCTTATAATATTTTTATTTTACAACATGTACAAATGTACATGTACAAAATGCAAATTAAGGACGAAGAATAAAGATTTCTTCTTCTACACTTCTCCGAGGAACGGTACCGGCATGCGACAATCATGCGACCAGTATGTAATGTGTCTTGTGTGAGAAGACAACATTTATCACCAACAAAAAATGAAATTCGTGTGATCAATCTTATCTAGTTATTTTTTTTGTAAATATTTCAGTTCGGGTTAAATACCTAAAGAACTGAAATATAAACATTCCAAATTCTAAAAATATTAATATAGGTATGTAATAAATAATAAAATGAAAAATTGAAATATTGATACTTATGCGATAGTAATTCGTTTCGGCTGGCTATGCTATATACCTACTATGTATGCCTCCCGAGAGCCTTAACCGTGCTTGCATATTTTACAAGGCATCGGGTTCTCGGCGTCCTGGACGCCCACTGTTGACGATCCGCCGGCAGTTTGCGTCAGATCTGCGGGACGTGGACCTGACTTGGGAGGATGCACGGGAGCTGGCGGTCGCTTGGCTTGGAGGCAGTTTGTGTAATCCATATGCTCCACATTGCGAGCGGATATGCTATGATGATGATGAATAAATAGGTACCTTGTATACATCATGTGGCAAGTTGACGTGATTAAATTTGCGTGCTTATTTGACATGAATGTAACGTAGCCCCACCCCAACGTTAGAAATCCTCGTCTGTACAAACGCTTAGCTGTCCATAATATTGACGAAGTTGTTATCCTCATATTTATCGCCATCCTGTTATTGTGTACGAACACTTTCGTCTTGTAAAAGGTTCAAAGTGGTTTCCGGTGAATCATTTTATCGCAATTTTGTGTGTTGACAATGTTTTTCGTTCTGGTTGCTAAATTATTCCTTCTTGGAACATGATACCATTACCATAGAACTTCCTTGTAATATTTTAAACACAATTATTGTATTCACTGACTCTCTCCCTAACATCACAACATGTACGAAGTTTACGTAGGTACATAAAGTTATTAGATAATTCGTATTTTTTTATTCACGTGTTTTTTATTAGTATTTTTTTATTTTTTAAATACCTCATCAAGCAAAATGATGTATTTATGTTTCTGTGCGTAGTGTGAGAAAATTCGAAAAAAAAATACACCAATTATTTGAGTAACTGTATCTCTCATAAAATATGTCAGTAGGTACCTACTCCTCTGGAAAATAGTTTTTTTGATTGCACTCATTGAAAGTGTGAAAAACCTCTAGTTAATTTTAACAAAACACAGTGAACAATTTTAACAAAACACAGTGAACAATTTAAAAAAATTCTGTATACAGTATAAATACGAGTATATTAAAACATTATGTACCTTACCTATACATACTTGATGCAAGGGCTTTGCGGTAATTCTTTAGAGCTTTGTGGTCAATTACGCCCATAATATTCTTACAAAGTTGTGGAATTACAATTTATTTATTTGCCAAATGAATCCTGACAATACCCCATAAGCCGATTAAACCCTCCAAAGGGTACGTTTTTGAATTCTTGTAAAAGTTTTTGATTAGCTGTACACGGACAAACTGTCTATTGACCAGAAATAAATGTACGGGATGTCTTTTAGATATGATTAGGTATTTGGTAGTCGTGTGCCTTTTTACCCTTCGTCTTTATACGAGTACGTGAGTCACGCCATCCTGAATTGACTACCGTGCACAACGTTGTTATTTTGGGCGATGCATTTTATTTTATTTGTCTCGAGTGCAAATTTGGCGGTTCGTAACTACAAACAATCGTAGGTCCCGCGGAAGGAAGGAAACGTTAAATGGGAAATAGGAGGTGACAATCTGTGATTCAGTGCTCGAGTAAATGTATGTAAGATTACAGTAAAAAAACATGTAAAATATTAAAAACTTCCTCATATTTTTTATATTAAAAAAAAAAACAATTAATTTAAAAGACTTTTAAAGAAGTTTTGTTTTTTGGGATGCATGAGTGTTTATTAACTCAATCAGGATGAATAAAATTAATACGTAACCCTAAATTATAAATTATTTGCACCCGTGTGTAAAGTAAGATGGAGGAAATTGTTGGGGAATAGAGGTATTTTTTTTAATAAACAGTCCGTCTTTATCTGTATCTTGAATATTTTGGGCAATGAAAACTTGTATTTGACATAATGTATCCAAGTAGGTACAGTTGGTATTTTATCTCCTTATAAATAATAACATGTACTACTATTGCTACGTATTAATGTAACCAAAGGAATGCGTAATAACTTATCGGTAGACTAAAAAGGCAATTTTGCTCGTATAAAAATATGAATTCATTAAATAAAATCTTACAACTAATCACATCAAATTTTATTATCAATATTCTTGCAGCCTGCCAACCGCAACCCCTATCATGAGAGAAATTGAACAATTATCAGTTATAGCAGTTGCCTTTCTTAATAAAAAAATTCAATTACTGAAAATATATAGTTTCTTGTGTTGATTTCTCTCTTACTAATGATAATCCATGAGAACAATATCCACACTATTGATATGTTTATAATATTATTGAATGGTATGTAAATGTAAATATGAGGTGTAACGAAGTGCGTGTTGTATGAATATTTGCGCAAGTGTCTTCAGGTAATAATATTGTTCTGTTATACTAGGTTACTGTGTGAATATAATACACTTGACAAATAGCGTGAAACTGAAATGAGATAATGAGATCTCCGGAATCGTTACCTTGGCATACTTTGGATTTCATTTGGTCTATCCAAATTGACCTAATTGTCATATTACCACAATAATCATTCGTATTTATCGTTACCTGCTACAAGGACATTTACCTAAACATTGCAACAAGTATTAATATACATTTGATTTGATAAATAATTACTAAATATGTATTTTTGACTCTTTGTGTTTTAGCTAAGATGCACAAAACAATAATATTTTTTATACTATTTACTATTTAATAATGGTATTATAATATATATTTTATATAAACGTTCCAACTCGTGAAATATATAAAAATAATAATAATATAACACCGCTCGTTTATTATGAACCTATAATGGAAAAGTTTTTCTTATGTAGCATAAACCCTACGACTGAAAATCCATAACAACACTCTATTATATTTTTAATTTATACATATTTATTTACACGTAGTTTCGTATTAATATTTCATGTGTGATACCTTGGACTGGTAGTAAAGTGTGTGTCCGATCATCTTATCTTCATGTAATAAAAAATGATAAAGATACACTGCACTTGGTGTTCCAATGCAGTGCCCTATGCACCATTAGGTACGGATAAGGGAAAGTAGTATTAGTAGAAGTGCATAATTGAGTTGGTAATGCCTGTATTAAATATCCACGGTTTATTCTAGTCTTGGCTTGGGCCACGATAATTCTTTCTTTTCCTCATTTATAGCGATATCTCCCTCGTTTATAGCGATACCATAATATTTTCCTGCGCTATGGTTTTATGTAAATATTTTACCATTATTTCTGCACTGGTATGTTTGTAAATTATGTTTATTTGCGTACTTTACGGTAAAAATGTAAAAGCTATGTAAATTGATGTCTTAACACAGGACGTGAGGGTAAATGCATCTTACTACCAATTTTCGCCATAGTTATCTTCACTATGTTTAAATACCTATTACTGTATATATCTGTGAATCAGGGTCACTTCTCATTTTCCCCAAGTTAAGTAATTTTTAAAATTTAACGTGTTTTTATTGAATTCAGTAAAAACAATGTAATGTAATAATAATATTAGGTGGTAGTACGATAAATCTTCATGTTTTCTCTCCCAAGAATCGCTAATCCGTCATCCAGCATGACTTCATCGCCCATAGAATGCGAACAGTACAAAATCTAATACCAATAAATTCATGACCAAACTCGTCTAATGGATATAAGACGAACATATTTATTGCAATGTTTAAATTATGTATTTAGGCACCAAAACTTTTTTGCTAGAAGCTCAAATAGGTCTAGTCAAAGAAGAATCCGAGTGCTAGAAATTCCATATTTGTAAATCACGACTTGCTCAGAGACATGCACATTTTATTGCCCCCAGTTTAATTAATTCTTTTTTAACTGACAATAAAATGGCATTGTCAGATTTTCCAAATTTTTTCATCTTTTAAAAAATTAACCCAAAGTTGGATACATAGTGTAAAGGTAGAATCATTCTTACTTTAAAGACAATAACTATAACATAATCTACGTCATTTTTTTTTTTTTATTTTTTTATTTTATATATTATAATTATTTCCCCTCTTCTTCTTCCGGTATAAAGATACCAATATCTTGTGTTCATTCGTTTTTTGACTATCTTGTTTACATTATCTGCTATTTTTTCCATTTATTTTTTTTAACTTTATCTTTCTCTTTTGCCACGTGCACACTGTATGATTTTCACAGTATACCCACAAACAGGCTATGCCTTGGTGGGATTTTTGTTTATATATATATATTTTTTATTGTACATATATGTGTTTAAAATGTATATCCATGTAAAACAAAAATTTTTTATTTTGAAATAAATAAAAAAAAAAAAAAAAAAAAAAAAAAAAAAAAAAAAAAAAAAAAAAAGGGCAACAAACTTGACACGTATAATAATAAATATCGTACTCAACGGATATATCGCTTCTAGAATACATTTTCAACTATCCTTCAAGTTGAAAAAAAGGTGTTTTGAACTTTAAACAAATTTCATTTGGTACCTAGTATTTTTTATTGCAATTATAGATTTTGAGCAAAATTCATATACTCACTAAGCTTCATTTAAGGTGACGCGGACATAATTTTTTTATAGGATTACTAAGAGAAACACTCCCACAATCGGCCAATATTTTTATTAGTCACTATTGTTGACTGTTGACACAGATGACTAAGTCATTTTCCGTGACCTAACTAACTAATAATACATCTTGCAGCCTACTGCGCGTGTGTTATTATTATCATCGTATAAATATATAATTTAGGTTGGTGAACCAAATGCTCAGGTTTCCCTTATTATTTGCCTACAATTAGTGCAGTGTTTACACGCTGTCATGTCCGAAAGGCCATACAAAAGTACGCCGCAATAATATCTTGTATTTTATGCTTACAATAACAGCGACCTTATACAGTATGCAAACATTTCCATTCTAGTTGTTAATAGGAAAGGTACTCGAGAAGGTGTCCCTTGTGCCCTTGGACTTGGATAGTGATACTTTCAACTGCGTCGTTTGTGACATAAAAACAACTTTAATACAATACGCAATAAAACGTACCTACCGCAGAACACATACTCGTAGTACCTACAGAATAATGAAATTACATTGTTCAAATTAAACCTCTATTAAACAAAACGATTTGGCAATCTTTTTTTCAAAATTTTTCCTGTTTTTTGAAAATCTTGTTTGAAGGAAATGATAGAGATCCAGACCAGCCGCGGTATTCTGTAACAAGTGACAGTACTTTTGCGCATACGAATTCAATACAAAATCGTATGCGCAGTAGTTCGACAAAAGTTACAGAATCGCTCGACAGGGCTCAGAGCACGAACTTATCACATGTAGATTGTAGATATCGACGACAACAGAAAGGCTAACTATTGATGTAACCATCAAACAAATAATTTTGTGATTCCGTTTTTATACCCTTTTGAAAAGAACGAATTTTTGTCATGAACTAAATTCTGTTTTCTTAAAGAAATTGTTTGGTGATTGGGTTTTAATTTTTGAATACATAATTGTTTATGAAGTTTTTGTTAAAAGAAATTTCATCAATTATTCCAACACGGTCTCAAAATTTAAGGTTTGCTGGTTACGTCAATTAGCTTTTCCGCCGTCGATATGATGTCGGCAAAAGCGGAATTTTATGCTCCATGTAGAAACACTGTCGGTAAAAGCGGTAACATAGGCTCGTATCGAATTATAGCTACGAAATAAGTTACGGAACTTTTTTGGTATTACTGAAAAATTTATCTACAGCTGAAAGATTTATCTGCAATTTTATTCGTGGCTTGTGAAGTTGCAGCGCAAATACATGTGTAAAAATTGCCAGCATCGTAAAAAATTATGCCAGTCGAAAAAGAATAAGTAAGTACCTACCTAATTACGTTTGACTTGAAAAAATGTATCCACATCCTGAAAATGCTTCTTTCAGAATCCTGAAAACGATACATTTCCTATAGAAATTGGCTTTTTCTATTGTAGATTATATGAATGTAGATTGTAGATAGGTAGGATATCGGATCTGTAACAATTAAAGATTATAGTAATAGAGTACGAGAAATGTATTTAGTACCCTTTAGAAACAAATATGTGTGAAAACTCAAAACTATCGAAACCGGATTTTCGTACCGTCGCGTCATCATGATCAAGATGAACTGCACTTGGTATACCAAATCAGTGCCCTATGCACCATTAGGTTCGGTCAAGGGAAAGTAGTAGTAGTAGCAGCATTGCATTTGAACCATCGTAGAATTTGTTAAAAAAACGTTCGCTTTGAAAATACTTAAAATTGCACCTCTACCACCCGCACACTTTACCCTCAATCACGTACCTATCCACTTGTGAGGTGTCGATAAGGCGACGCCGGCATAAAAGAATAACGCCGTTTATGAGGGGAAACGTATTATTATTTACAAGTGCCCCACTGTGGGGCGGGCGGCGCGGCGCCGGCGGGGAGGAGGGTGGAGGAATATAAAGGTGATTGTGTTTAGCCGCCCGCGCCGCGCCCCTGCACTCCCGACTAAGTGCCTTCACACTTCCAACACAATAGCGCGTACAATTAATTCAACAAAACTACCATAATAAATTATGTTTGTGCGTACTTGACTTTTTTATTTCGCTCTGGTTTTCCTTTCTTTATTTTCTTTACTTAAATATTATAATTGAACTATTCATACATTTTCAAAATTACATTTCTTTCGTTTGTTTTATCTAGCTGAAGAAATTAATTGGTTCTTTTAACCAATTAGTCAAAATTGTGCACCGTCCATGAAGTTTATAATTCAATATAGAACATTACTTAAAATTTGTATCATCCGTTATCTACTAACGGACATCATTTTTAACCGACTTTATTATATAAATATGTATTGTTATGATTATTGCATGTATATACATCTAACTAGTCCTTCCAGTGGAGAGGATCCAAGGTCTAAGGAGGTTGTACTATCATAATAATAATATGGGGGGGGGGAATAAACGTAGATAGTAAGTGGTCGCTTACATTTATCAAAGGAAAATGAATCATAACGACAAAGGAATTACCAATCTGACAATAATAAAATATTAAAATTTGAATATCGTATAAATTGGCGGCGTTACCTTCCATATAATAAAGTGTGCTGCGCCGTCAAACTAGTTTTAAATATTATACGTTACAGTTCAATTTTGAGCCACGGTTTTCGGTGAGTAATCATTTATCTATTTTCTGTCGTATTACATACTCGTAGAACGAGAGGCTTTATGATTATCGAATTGGTAGATTTGGTAAAATTTTTAGTGTTACGCACTTAGTGGATCATTACGTTACCTATTATTAATCCCGCACACCTATTTAGGTAGATGTCCGCCTCGTAGCAAGACGTCGCGGGGTTCGATTTCGATTTCCGATTGCGGCCAATAGAATATTGATTTGAATGCGGTTTTACATAAAAATATTTAGTACGTGATACGTTGTACTGGCGCTGAAGCATAAGACTGATCATCTTGCCTTCATGTAACAAATGATAAAGATTCACTGCACGTGGTGTACCAATGCAGTGGCCTATGTGCCATTGGGTGCGGATAAGGGAGAGTAGTAGCAGTACCTAGGTAGATGAGGACTTCCTTAAAAAATCAACAATAAATAGTCATAAATTAGTGGTTTGAATTCGTATTAATTCTTTCTATTTTTCTATGATATCAAACCCCTCGAATTCACAGCTCACACAATATCATGTACATCTCTCACGCCTCACCATCAATGTCAAGTTAGTGTATAGTGTAGATCAGATCCTATTAGCATGCGGGTGTGGGGTGTGTGAGTTCCTAGAACGGCCATGTTTATTGGTTGGTACGTAACCGATCCTTACGATACGATACATTCCTGCATCTTCTTCTCTGCTAATAGAAAAACATATTATGTACCAAGATAAGATGGAATTAGTAGTAATATTAAACACAAAATTTATGGTACAATTCATTCACTCATTAATCCCAAATAAAGAAAATGAAACAAATTAAAAATTAACTCGACGTTTGTAGCACTCACTTTGTAGTTTTCTATAATTATGAAATAAAACGCACTTTTGTATAAAACCACTTACCGACTTTTCTGTCTACCGGTTTCGAGACGTAACCCGTCTCTTCGTCAGGACAACAACACTACACCAACATTCAAATACCACTACACACTTGGTAGTGGCGTAGTGAAGCATGTGTCTAATCTGCGTGTTGATTTTATATTTTTGTAAATCTACTATTGTGAAGGTGTGTAGTGGTATTTGCATGTTGGTGTAGTGTTGTTGTCCTGACGAAGAGATGGGTTTACGTCTCGAAACCAAACCGAAGACAGAAAAGTCGGTGAGTGGTTTTATACAAATTTTTTATTAACATAATATTCAAATGTTGGACCACAAAGTTAATGCTTTGAATATTAATAATATTAATACCACCTGGTTTCGGAGTATTATTGTAATGTATTATTATACAAAGCCCTGAAGAAGGAGTAGTATCTCCGAAACCGGGTGGCATTTTTAAAAATAAATTAGTACTAAAAACAGAAGTGGGCTTTATTTCATAACGAGTAATAAATAATGAAATTCCCACGGTCGCACCCCAGCGTAAGTGATAGGTTTTGAGGTTTTGCTTGTAGGTACTTACCATTTGCCTATAATAATATCTTAAACTTCTTATAATGCCTCTTCAAAATGATCAAGATACACTGCACTTGGTGTACCAATGCAGTAGTAGTAATAGAAGGATTAAGTAGGTAGTTTATATAAAGGTATACAACATATTGCATTATTTTGAAAATCTCCTTATAGTTTATAATGCAATTATTTGTTTGATGTGTTATTTTAGTTATTTATACGTCGAATGAGAAGTTTTTTTCCAGAGATAATTGAATCAGTATCATTGCGCTGTTTCGCATTTATTTACCTTCAGATTATTATATCTGTTGACTCTGCTATTTTTAGTTTCAACGCTGAAACATAACTAATAATAGAAATTCGTTGATATTATTATGAGGCGTGATTAAGACGTACAAAAAATGTGTTTAATGAATAGTTTGCGTCGGTCGTAATATTTATTATTTACGACTTCCATAGACGGCAAGGCCGACATATTTATAAAATATTACGTACTTACAAATCTTAGTGTTTTGCAACAACAAACACTTAATAACTCTATTTTATGCTAAATGAAATCGAAATTTGGCCAGATTATAATATTTGAATACAAAATGCAGTAACAATTTTGCAGGAGGTATAAAAGAACGTTCTACCGGATGAGTTTGTATTTTAAAATGTATAAATATGTACAATTATTTCACAAAACTTCAATTCCAAAAATCAAACAAAAAAAAAATGGAGTCTACTCCGTTTCTACAATTATGTAGCTATTCATTTTTACGTTATCTTCCCTACTGCACATTTCTATATAACACGTTGATTTTAAAGCGGTCTAATGTTTGTTTTGTTTCCTCCCCCAGTGTGTACGAGTATGGACATCCGGAACAGCCCACAGATGTTCAAGGTGCTATCGGGCTGCCGCGTCATCGAGGGCTTCCTGCAGATCCTGCTGTTCGACCGCTTTAACGAGACCAACCTGCAGAGTTCCAACCTCAGCTTCCCCGATCTGCGCGAGATCACTGGCTACCTCATGATGTACCGGGTCAACGGGCTGCGGACCCTCTCCACGCTCTTCCCAACCTGGCGGTCATCAGGGGGCACAAGCTCTTCAACAACTACGCCTTCATTCTATACGAGATGATGAACATGGAGGTAATTATTCACCTTCATTGCTACTCCGCCCAGCTCCTTGAGCAGGTTGGGTTGGGGTGAATTTGTTTATGACAATCTTAGGGCGATGCCGAGACAATGATAGGGGAAATGAAAGCATTTGGTCGCCTATAACCATACACCGTCTAACAAAACTCGGCGTACAAGCGGGAAACCAGTGAATCTACATCATATTTGGAATCGGTTTATAGCATTATTTTTTTTCATTTGATAAACTTTTCCATACTTTTCGAGAAAATTGATTAAGATGTTGTTTTTTTTTTCAATAAATTTTGCAAATTGTTATCATACGTAGTTTATTTAGTCAAATTAATACTTTCCATAAACAAAATAAAAACTAGATTTTAATAAGAATTCACGAAATTTTTACTTAATCTGCGCTACTTGTGTAAGCTTTTACGAGAAGAAAATTATTTATTTAAAAAAATCTAGATTAAAAAGTCATTTACACATTCGACTCGAAATATGATGTAGATTCACCAGTTTTCAGGTTGTACTACGAGTTTTGTTACACCATGTATATTTTTCGCTATGTTAAAATATCTCTCGGATTGCTTTAAAAATCGGTAAAGTTGTGCTGGAATGAAAAAGACTCAATTTAAAACGGTCTAGGGAAAGGGTGGGGGGTGGGGGACCTTCATTGGACGCCTCCTAACTCTCGTCGAGAGTGGCCGAGAGTAGGCAAGAACGTGTCTGGATGATTTTCCTTACTACTGCTTGCGACTTGCGACAGTCAAGTATACGTTCTCGACAATATTATTCTTTTTGTGATGGATTACTTCAAGGACGCTTTACAGTTTATTTGTCTGTATCAGCGTTTCGCAATTTGTGTTCCGCGAAATCTTAGTGTTGACTTGGAAAAATTACGATTTCCTGAAATTTCTGATTAACTTAGCTCTAGTTTCACCCATTGCGAGTGATAAAAACAAAGCTGTCTCTAATCAACATTTTACATAATAATATGTAGGTAGGTATGGTTCATCAACAGCCGTATTCAAAAGGCTAACACTACAAATAGAAAAATATACATTATTTTTACGGAAGAATGAAAACCCTGTTCTTGTCACATTTTAATTAATTGGCAGGCGAAATAAAAGTTTTAAAATAATATTTTATTTAAATACTTAGCAAAAAAAAAAAACTAGAATACTTTCTTATTCCAAACCTTGAGGTGGTGAGTGCAAGCCTCTTAGGTTCACATAAAAAATTTAAAAAAACGCAATTAATGATGTGTATTGAAATTATATACGAATATGCTTATTAGTTAAAATCAAAACTTCTTGATTATTTTAAAATTTGGAAGACACATCGATAGAAATTTTGTCCCCATCTTTAGGTAGATGTACAAGATTGTTAAGATAAGTATGATTATCTCAATTACCTTGCTAATGTTTTTACTTAATATACCTACGTTCTGGTTCCAACCCATGTATGGTAGTGAAGCGTGGTGTTGAAAAAAGAAGGATAAAAGTAGACTGAATGCTGTTGAAATGCGATCTCTCAGGCGAATGTTGATGTGGTAAGACTATGTATGATAGGTGTACAAAATGTCGAAATTAGAGCAGAGTGCAAGGCTGAGACAAGCATTATCGACAAAATTAAGAAAGGGCGTTTACGATGGTTTGGTCATTGTGGAGCGAATGAGTGATGAAAGAACGGCTAAAAGAAGTTTAAATGCAAATCGACCTCCATACAAGGAGTGGCAGTAAGTAGTTGATTCGGTAGTGATAATAAAATCAGATGGTGATTAATAACCAGATATTAGCTCGTATCAGGTCCTTGTTCGCCCGAGTGCCGGCTGCTGGTTGCCGCTGGTTGCCGCTAGTACCGCGAACCACCGCCAGAGCGCTGGTGAGCTCACCGAATCCTTCCTTCTGAGAAGAAGGCTAACGACTATCGACTATAAATACAGTCATTTGATTTTATGGATTGAAACGATCCATTACTACGGAATGTGGACTCCGAACGTGTAAACATATTAGACGGAGGTTCAACGGAACTACGATGAGCAGCTTAATAGGTCAATGTTACCACTTACGTCATACCTCGTACTTAGCTACAATATACAATCTTTTCTCAGCATATTTAACACTTTATGTTTCTGTCGTGTGTTGTAGGTTTCCATTTTCTCAGCCCAATAAAGGTCTTTAACCCGATTGTATCAAATATTTTCAACACTTGAGTACGACTTAACTTTCAAATTCCAATGTCCCCAAATTATAACTTGAACTAAAAATAATCATTAATAATATGTTGGTTCAATCTACTTTCCAACTAAGGTCGAGTCTGAAATGTTGTTTACACCCATAAATATATTCGTGTTATTTAACATATTATGCACGTATACCAACAATTTGAATGGATTTCGATTCTCATGAACGACTATTATTGATTACTGTTATTGACAGACTTCTGGTAAGCTAGCACAGACACAACTTTTGAAGTGCCGACATGCGATACCGTGAACTTCATTAATTAATTTTGCTTTGACGCCATACAAATTCTGTCGCAAAGTACCTAATGAAGTTACCGATATCGCATTCAGCAATTTGAAAAGATGTGTCTGTGCTACGGCCGTTGTTTCGTTGGAATTTCTAAATCCACGTTAAATCAATTCAACTCAACTTGGACACATTTTATGACGCATACAAAGTTGTGAGTTTAATTTTGAAAAACAAACTTAAACGATGGGTTGTATAAAACTACAGCTGCAATAATTAAATAAAGTACCTAAATATTTTTTTTTATGTCGTATATAAAATATACTTATATTAGTGCTTTGTATTATTATTTTACCTGTCAGTGACTCAGATAGGTACTCTAAACATTCGCGAAATTCTATACAATGGATAAACATAATTTTACTTTTATACCACTCTGACTAAAGGCTATAAATACCAGATCCTTGTAAAACCCAATTTATTACAGTTGTATCTTGATACAGGTTGTTTTCTCTGTTAATGTTTTTTTCAGCGATAATATTTTCCAAGAACTTAAAATTAACTTCAACAAACAAGTAATAATTTATTCAACGTTACTCAAAGCTTACCAGTATAAGTATCTATAATACTAAATACCTTAGCTGAGATAGCAAAAGAGCTTCTACGGAGTTATCATACACGGTCGATAAAAACAAATTAAATTGAAATGAATTTTATGTAATTTAAAATAATAAATTATTGCCAACCTGTAATTGAACGTGCTTCAAAAAATATGTAAACGTTAAAAAATGTTATTCGTTTTTATGTATGTAAGATAGCTCCGATCTGTCCGCTGTAAAGTGAATAACGTGAGATCGTGCCTTCATGTAAGAAATTATCACTATTCACTGCATTTTGTGTACCGATGCAGTGCCTTATGCATTATGCACCATTACCGCAAAATTTTCTTTCTCGTCGATTAAAAAATAATCTAGTGTCGCCCGCGTCCCTTTGTTTGGGAAATTGTGGTGAGAGAGGCCGACCAATGTTGTTTACTGTTTACACTCTATTTCTGCCTGCCACCCCCTCCCCTACCCCCCCCCAACCCGTTATCACGGCCATAACACACTCACACACATCAATTAACACGTAATTATGTTTTACAAACAAACATAAGGAACCACTGTGACATCGTAACTTACTAGAACATAATTCTATAAGATGAATTATTATTAGTATGCTTATGTCGAAAATTTGTGCTCTAACCTTTCCTGAGCTGTTTATCAATAATTTATCTCTCCAAATTTGGATGTCGTCTGCTACAGACCATGCTCACTAATACTGACCACAATAAATTAGTTGTCCTGCGGATTTCATTTAGACTTCTAGAAGGCCAATATTCAGCTCTAATAAACTCCGATGTTTGAACTTCTAGACAGTTCTGCGTAGACTTTGGCTTTGAGCTCAAGCAGAATCTTGCTGGAAGATCCAACGACATCATTGAGAGGTTTTACATCCTTCTCTATGTAATTTTGATATGATTTCGCACTTGTCTTCACTCCTGCGTACAAAAACGATGCTCAGGAACCCTTTTAGGTGCCACCCAATCAAACCATCCCTGCTGCTGGATGATGACCTCTTTAAACTCGGGAAATAACTTGAGCGGCTTTTCAAGATCCATGAGAATACACTTCGGTTATTTTGATTGTCGAAATTCTCTTTTGTGTTATTTTTTTCTTCTTCAGATAACAGAATTTTACGATGTTCTCGTATCGCTAAACTAATATTTTGGTTCTGGATTTTCTTGTGTCCCTAAAAAATTGAGTAAACAAACGACATGTACTTTTTCGTTAAGCTCCATCTTAAGGTCAAATTAGATGATCAAGAAATACTTCGAATCGATATACACTTGTCTACCTGAACCAATGATATTAATGACTAGATGAGCGATTTCAAAGAGAATTGTCAAAATTTTATGTTCCATTTGTGTTTTGCAGTGAAAAAAAGACACACGTCCATTGACAGCCTTAAATGTCTATCTTTCCTATCCAATACATTTAAGTAACGTTGTTTCACAACAGGTTTGCATTTTTTGGAAGAGAGCATTAACGAATTAGGGTTGTCCAATGAATGTTTATTAGGTATTATAACTGAACAAATTATTTACCATGAATAAATTGTTTTATTTTTTAAACATTTTATTAGGAAAACGCCCTTATATACGGAGTGGCTATAGAAAGTAGCTGTGTTGTATTTACACTATGCAATAATTTATAGAGACTAAACATAGAAAATCTATTAAAAAAATATTTAGCCATTTCATTTTTGGTTAATACATACATAAAAAGCTTCTTACATAAAAGTTAGTAAATAAAAAAATATTAATATAGATTTAGTGTACCTATTGGAAATTATTTATATAAGCCACTGCCGTTTTTTTTTACATATTTACCTTTCTTTCCAAAATCTTATATTTTACCAATTATTTTAAAATGAACCCTATTTTTTCGTATAAGCTACGCAATAATCAAAAAAAGAGCGAACAGTACATCTTTGAACTTCCAGTACACCTGTATAAACTTGTTCCTTTTTATTCTAATTTTGCTTAGCAGTACATGAGTTTTTACAAGCTATCCAATGCTGCGACAAATATACATTTTTTAAATAATCTTATTATGAATAAATATTATAAAATAAATACTTACACGCGAAAATGTAACGCATTTCTCTTTATTTAATGGTTTTTGCAGTATCTTAGAACGCAAGCCGGCATTTTGACAGTGAAAATATATATCGGGAGACGGCTTGTCGTATACTGATTTCATAGAAATTGTGTTGTACATTTGACTTGCTTAACCGACCATACGGAATATCGCTCATTAGTGTATACATTAATATCTGTTCCTGAAATGATTTTTTGCTTCCGGGCTGATTTCTATGGATTCTGCTCTGACAGCCTTAAAATCTCCTGAAATCCGTACAGCTCGAAGACGATCAGATTTTGGTTGATTTTTACGTCTTCGGATATCCCAAAGTGACTTACTATTTAACTCATGTAACGGTATTTATGGCAGGACTAGGTAAGCGTCTTAACTGTGATGATCGGGGTCCTGAAATATTTTGTGATGTAATTTGAACGTGCTATACATATATTGATGTATTTCTGTTCTAGGAAATCGGGCTGCACTCCCTGACTGATATATCCCGTGCATCTGTACGGATAGAGAAGAACTACATGATGTGTTACGTCAACACCATAGACTGGGATGTCATCGCTACATACTAAGGACACTACATTAAGTCTTGTTAATATTTTCTATAAAGCGATCGTTAAGATAGGTACCTAACTACCTAGGTAATGTTGCGTCTCCCGCCTGTCTTCAACTGTCCCAACTCGGCACCTTCAGCATAACGAGGTCGGATCGTATATTCCGCCGGCTTGTCGCGCCTGCCGCCTGTCTTCAACTGTCCCAACTCGGTACCTTCAGCCTAACGAGGTCGGGTCGATCCAATCGATCCATTAATATCTCGTAATTCGGTAAATTGACGCGCGCCTTATTAACATCAGCCGGTGGTAGACGGCGGCGGCGGGGTCGCGGGTTCACTTTCGGAGCCTGACAATAACAATAACATTAGCGGCAAATCGAAGCTGAAGGTGACCCGATATCGAGAGATGCTTTGAATTCTTTACATGTCAATCTTAATTACGTTCACAGTTCAGGAGTAGAGAACAATCTTCACCTTGTAAATATGGCTTTGCGAATCTGTTGACGAGTACCAAAGACATATTCGTAATCCTGTTAAAAAAACAAATGCAGTTCTTAACAATGAATTCAGAAATATAATTTTTCAAAAATTCATTTAAGAGCTGACTGACGTGACCAATCATTCCATTCAGCCGCCTGGTCCTGACAAAAGTATCAGTATGGCGAATGATTATTGACGGGAATCGAACCCGCGACCTCATGCATGGTAGCCCAACGCGTTAATCACTACACCACGAGGCGGAAAATTATTTTAAGTATACTAATTTCGATGTAAAGATTCAAAATGATCAATTTTCACACCTTCCAAATCCGTAAATATTTTTACTCATAATATTTTTTTAAAGTTATCCGTTAAATTGTATTATTTGTTATCTTCCATTTCCATTGAAAAAATCAGATTGCTGTAAAATGTGATGGCGCCTCATCTTATCTGGTTTACTATCGCAAGAAGTATTCATTCAGCGAATTGATATCGTGTTTTACAATCAAAATACGTGTTTTTTTACAGAGAAAGAAATCTGCTTGGCCATTGTAGGTTTAAAAATATAATATTATACGCTTGGTGATTTTATGGGCACTCGTTTTTGTAGAATTGTATCTTCGAACTGATGAATACAGAATATTTAACTTGCATAAAATGTTGATGAATTAATTTAAACAAAATATCAAGATGCACTGCTCTGGTGTACAAATGCAGTGCCATGTGCACCATTGGGCACGGATAAGGGAACGTATGTATGTATGTTTACAATCCGTCGGCAGTTTCCTTTAGAACTACGGGACTTGGGAGGATGCACGGGAACTTGCAGCCGATCACTAAACTTGAAGGCAGTTTGTGGAATCCGTATAATATGATTCACATAGGTAGCGAATATGGAGTGATGATGATCAGATAAATGGACAGTGTTGACATTACACCGAAATTAATTAAATTATAGTTACTCGCTTGCACGGGGCAAGTGTTTATTTATTTATTTTATTTTATATTTATTGACGGACAAGTTCATTTTATGTTACAATTTGACATCTCAACAGAGACGAGAAATTTGGAAGGGAATATGGATATCTATGCGTTTACAGGGCTTATGACCTGTCATTGGCTGGGTAAAGTGGCCACTTGATGTATTACAACATTCCTATTTCACCTAGTATTTGATATCCATATCTGCCAATATACAGTAAAATGGCGCGACGCTTCACATGTGAACACTCTCTATCATCCATTGAGAAAATTGCTAAGCATTTTAGCAAACGCCTAGATATCCATATTCCCTTCCAAATTTCTCGTCTCTGTTGAGATGTCAAATTGTAATTATTAGCCCGTAATGGGTGAAATCCAGTTTTTGTCTACAAGTATTTGGACACACTCAAAATGTTGTTTATATCATTTTATGTTGTTTACGACATTGCGATGAAAATATTTACAGATTCAGATACACCTTTCGCACGGTAACAATAATGACTTGTATTAATATATTATTACAATCCTTTACTGTAACTACCTATCTAATGACAAAACAGGCAAGTATCACTCAACATCGGGTGCTTTGCCGTTTATAAAATAGAATAGAATAGAATAAGCATAACTATAACTATATAACTCATCGAGGAAACGTTCAATTTTATAGGATCAATATTCTTTTCCCGGATTATAATTGTACGGCAAGAAATGTGTTGTAGAAAGTGTAGGAAGTACAATTTTAATTTAAATTCCTATTACTGTAACATCTAAAGTCCTTAGTTTACTATTCGAACTTGCTGAATATCACAACGGCTTATTAGCAACGGGCGCTTCATTCAAAAACAGCGTGTCCTGATAACCGTAAATATAGTTATCACACTGCACAGGCACATTGCACTCTGCTTTACGTTCAATAATAATGATTGACTTACATGGCGTCATTATTGTGAAATATTCCACAGATATAGGTACTTTCAATGCTTAAATTACGGAATTCCAAAGATACCTAGGATGCAATTACTGATTATTAAGTAAGGATCAGTAGAGCAATGAACAATCCTCTCGTGCCTAGCCTAAAACCCTAAGAGGCGTACCAAAGCTGGAAAATTTCCGTGTTTTGCCCTATCCTTGTAACATAGGACCACGTGAGCAGCGCGCACAAAATGTAGCTGTAAAATGGGTCTTTTTTTTTTTTTTTACGGAGAAGTAAGATAATAAAATAAAAAAATAAATCATTAATCATCAACATTGGATCTCTGGGGGCCATTGCTGCGGTTTTTACATATATATTTATGTTGTTTATGTCATGTTAGGTACCTAATCTAATCCAAGTTTTCAACCTTGGGGGGGCGGTGTCAATTTTTTTTTAATAGATAAAACTAAAATGGGTGACTTTACGACAGAAATGTGAAGGTAAAATATGAAGGAAATAAAATTATATGTACACATTTTTTGCATACATTTTAATTATATAAATCTAATTGGTAAAAAGTTACAAGGGACGGATCAATTTTTTTTTTTCGAAAATCGATAACGCTATTTTCCTATAAAATAGGTTAAAGTAGACCAATTGACAGATTTTCATGAAAGCAAATTAAACGTTAATTTTTTTTCATATCCTTGGGTCAGGGTTCAAAAATCCCATAAAAATATACATAATATTATGTTATCTTTCACTTTTCAACGCAATGAATTATTTATGATGAAATATTTATTTACATGTGATTTTCATATTGATATTTCAATTATACTTGAAAGTGGTCATGTGAAAAGTCGGAATAATCGCCGTGCGTGCACGAGAAGATGTATGAATGTGGAGGAAGCCCGGGAAGTGTGTGCCAGGGCAGAGTGGTGTGGCGTTCTTTCCTCTCTGCCTACCTTCGGGGAAATGGCGTGATGGATGGTTAGATAGTTAGTTATGTGTGATACCTCGGACTGGTTCTGAAGCGTAAGACTGATCATCTTACTGTAATGAGTGTAATAAAATGATCAAGATACCTTCTTCACTGGATCGATTTATTTATATTTATCTTTTTAGACTTACCTAAGCAAAATATCCCACATACTAATTTTTAATGTCCAGTTTTGTTAGTTTTTACCGAAGGTTAAACCAATAATTTTTATGTGGACCAACCATCTGCGGTATAACGAAGAGTGTGTTAAGTATTGTGACATGTATAATATCATTTGCTCGATCACAGATCAGTACCGATTCGGTAATAAGCGACGTGATAACGATTTCTTACCCATGGATGTTTAACGTTTCGCGATCACAATGGAACACGCGTTAAAAGTTATCGATCGGGATTTTAAACGAGCGCATACAAGTCGCGAGCCATTTCCCGAGATATATCTTATTCGCACAAATCTTCATTCAATCTTTATTATAATTTAGTCGGTTTTCGGCAAGCCAAATATTGAGAAAAGCAGTCGAAATAATAAAAAATCAGCCAAGCGCGATGATTTGACGTTTGACGTAAGGCCGCGTTATAGCTTGCATCGGCCCCGCTCGGCTCAGATCGGCTATGTTCGGCTATCGATACCACGGTATCGAACGAATGTCACTGTGATCGCTCAAATCGTTAGCAATAGCACGTGAATAGCACGCTTTTAACTACGTCGATAGTTATCTGTGCTTGAGCTACATGGATACGTTTTAAGATCCGGTCTGTATTCTGTATCACGTGATGTTATTACGATTGTGATGTTGTGTTGGTACAATGTACCGAATGGGATAATATTTATGATTTATTGTATCGTTATCTTTTATTGTATATCGCATTGTTTGTAAAGAAGTCGTGTTATTACTTATAACCTTAGCCTTGGTCTGTGTTGACAGTAACAGTAATAAGGACTGTTCGATCTTCTCATCAGCTTAACTATTTTATTATTAAAATACGACTAGAACGAAAACGACCTTATTCAAAATACCAATTTTTCGTAAATTCTCAGTAGAAGCAGGCAAACTCCATCGTATTCGTTTATATATCGACTTCTTCTTATTTTTTAAAGTAAATTGTGTACCTTTCTGTTTTAAAATAATAAATAATAAAATAAAATATTAAATTAACTATGTACTTATAATGTTATTTTTTCAGTCTTTTATGATAATATGATATATCGTTACATTTTTTGATTTAGGTCGTTTTCGTTATAAAGGTGCGATCTATGGATGACCGCCTAATTATCTTAACTAACCAAATATATTTTTTTAAGCTGTTACGCTGTCCTACATAGTATTAATTTCGACAGAGAAAATCTTTTGTGCAGATAAGGTCGATATTTCCTTAATACCAGTCCTGCAGTTTAGGGCCTTTTAGGGTATGATACGTACGCCACAATGCTCCTTACCGGAAGAATTATTCTTAACAGTTCTGTTTTGCTTTTGCGAACCCTATTAATGTTTAAATATTCAGAGCTATTTTACAACGTGATACTGAGTATTTGTGTTAACGTACCTACCGTAGATACGAGTACCTACGTTTGCTTGTGGAACATCACCGCGGAAGTACGCATTTGTACCGGAAATACTCCATTACTCACGTGACAACAAGGCTTCGATCTTCGACGCAATATTACTCCTTTTTTAAATTTTATATTTTTATAGTAGGTACCCGACTTCATGCTAACAGCTTCCTATCTTCCTATCACTAGTCAATTGCATCCTATCGAGAAACCTTAATTTAATTTTAATAATTTTTGAGCTGAAATTAACTTTCACATCCATAGAAATGTGTATTGAAAGGATTGAAAAAACGGATGAAAAATTTGGCTACTACACTATCTAAATTCAGGCAATCTTACGCGATTTTGGAGATAAGGAGTCAGTAGACTAGTCATGCAAGTCCTTTGGCGCGCTTCACGCTGAAATCGCATAACATTTCGTAAGTCATTTTTAGTTTTTCATTTTGCCACCGCGGGATTTCTTTCGTGGCGCTTACTCTAGGTACCCCATCTGTTCCCCTCCCACACTCCCCGTGTCACGTGATATTTACGGGGAGATCACGCACTCCGCCCCCGCCGCGCCGTAGACCATCACAAAAATAAATTAGTATTTTGTACTGTCTGGTTGGAAGGCGCGACCACAATGCAAACTGACCACTAACTTCTAGAGGCAGACATGTTAATGTTACTCTCCTCAGTTAACTACCCATTATATTATAATCCCACTAGGGTATGAAGACGGACATTCTCAGACTAGATTGTAACAAAACTCGGTGTACAAGCGGGAAACCAGTGAATCTGCATCATATTTGGAGTCGATTTTGTAGATTTTTTTTAAAAATTTCACCCATGCTTTTCGAGAAAATTGTTTAGAAGCAATGATAGTATACATTAATATCATTGTTAAGAAGTTGTTTTTTTTTTTTCGATATAATTTTTGCAAATTATTATCAAATGTCATTTATTTAGTCAAATTAATACTATTCATAAATAAAACAAAACAAAAAACCGCATTTTAATGATCTGCGGTACTAATGAAAGAAAAAAAAAATTTTTTTTCAACCTGGATTCAAGTCATATATATAACATACGTCTCCAAAATAATTTAGATTCACCAGTTTTTGGGTTTTACTGCGAGTTTTGTTACACCATGTATAAATAATATGTTAAATCTGGTCTGCCTGCTTCTTCGAAAAAGAATTTCAGAGAAGTGGCATTCCATACTTGAAAAATACTACCGTGCCTAGTGTTCCCTAGTGACAGCTAGTGACTCACTACGTCACCCATACGTCATCACTAGGCATCTGCGTCATAACTAGACATCACTAGACATCTGCGTCACACGTTTCAAAGTGTGAGTGTATCGGCCTAAGCGCTTTAGTCTTTAGACGGTGGAATTTGATAATAAGTGGTGTTATGAAATTTTTTGAAAATTTTTATGGAAACGCTTCTTAAGTAGGGGCCTCTAGTTTTTGAAGATATTATACTTCAATGTAAATTAGTATCATTGACTTCAATGCCTTTAGTGAATTATTTTTCGAAGACCTGCGTATACTATGTTCCAATTATAAACCAAAATTCCTCCGCGTGAATCACGACAACTATTTTTGGCAGATAATGTAAAAATGAACGATTTAGTTATGGATATAAATAATATGTGGACTTAAATATAGCTAAATGTTCGAAAAATAGTTAGTACAGCGTACTCAATATCTTTCTGATTATAATTATTTATCTACACTGAAAAAATAGAAATAAAAAGGGGTAGAGTGAGTGTAGGTAAAATATATCGCAATAAAGGGTGCTATAATAATCTGGGAAAGGGGTGAAATGCCAAGATGTGTGGGTTATAGAAAGGAAGAAAATGTTTTCGTCTTGTGAATTTTGTATACTTATTGTGGAAAGCTGTTCGTAATATTTCCATTTCACAATCGTAAGATATAGAATTAGCGGATTTAAGTTTTTGCTGTCCTCAGTAAAGTTCTATGTTCTCTATAAGTAGGTAGGTACGTTGAATGACTTGACCCGCGAATGCCTTCTGTTCTCCAGTTGCTCGTAGCTCGTATTGTGTTATAAAATGTAAATGGCTCTCTCACGGAGGTCCATTTTACTACTTAAATACTCCAATAACAGTAAATTGCGGCCCAGCCATAAACGTATCAAGAAAATACGAGTTCATTTACAAAGCTGGAATGTCGGTTGTGAGTTGTGACATTAAAAATGTGAACCCTCAGTAAAGTGCAATCTTCGTGGCTTGTGGTTTGCGATTTCTTAATAATAATAATTACTGTACCGGGCATTGGAATTTCACGACCATTATTATTCGGGTTCCCATCGTTTCGTATATTCCGCAATATCATTTAGTGCACCTTATTTTACCACCAATGAGATTGGCCTATTGGTGGTACGATTTACTGACGTCTTCATGGATATTAATATGTTAATCAGCAATAATCATTAAATAAATAACTCTATAGGTAATCCATAACCACTCACCTTTTTATAATTGAGAATACAACGAGTTTAGTTTATTTTACGAGTTAGTATTTTATACGAGCGATTCCATAGTGTAATGTCTAAGATTCAGGCCTCTTGCTCGAGGTTCGATTCCCGATTTGTTTACTATATTCTAAAGTAAACTTTCTTGAATCTTAATGTTTGATACTGAGATTCATACCTAGAATCTATTGTGCCTCCCGATCTGTTGTGCTGATAAAAAAAATATAAAGAATTGATTTAAAGTCGTGTTTTCAAGACTTATCCGTAAAATCCGTCGTGCGTAATTTCGTTATACACATTCCGATAGTGACTAGAACAATATTCCATCTAGTTCTCAGGACGGTATAATATATATCATTCCGCACACATTTTTTACACTGCAAAGTAGTTTCCCACGCGACCAAACTTCATTTCGCGCCACATTAAATCGCTGTCAAAAATGTGCGGTATTTTAACAATAGCGAGAAAATAAAAAATAAAAAACCAAGCAAATGAGAAGTGACTACGTTTTTGCGAGTATTTCCTGCCCAGCTTTGGGTATTGGCTGTCACGGGCCGCGGAGCCGCCAATACCCCGAGCCACACAGAAACAGCATATTTAGTAGGCAGTAGGCACAGACCGCAGTTTCCTACTATTATAGTATTATCTACTCACTTTCCCATTACATTACGTGGGCGTTTGATCGACTCGGCGGCACGGCAGCTTCATTAACCACTGTTGTTATTTTACCTCCGCATTTTGTAAACAAACCGCAGATTACAGAGATAAATGCCGCAAGTTTCGCGACAGATTTCTCTCCCTCTGTACACCACGACACCACTCGCACCTGGGCTAGGCGCGAGCTGGTGCCTGGTGGCTGGTGCACACACAATAGCGAGTCACTTTACCAAGAATGAGGCTCCTAGCAGGGTTATCGCTCTTCCTCCATCTGAATATTGCTCGATATTATGTAACACAGTGGGTTAATTTTACCAGTTTTAACAGTGCAATATTGATTAACGCTCGCTTCCTGCAAGCAAAAACACCATTTAACGACTTTCCACTTTCGAATTTCAGAGATCTCAATTAGTATTTTTGTAATCAGATGACTAATGATTGAAAAGTCAAATTTTTCAAACAGCTTCGGTAACTAATTAAGATTACCTACATGAACTGGCAAATCGTGTTACATTAAAATTTTCGGTAACTAATAACTAGTTTACAATTTCGAGATTACTAATTGTTTTATGATTAAGATGGTCACTTCCTACTGCTTCTCACTGTCGTGCTGTCTCAATATAAAATCCGTGTAGAAGTGCCTACTTTAAAAAAATCTGTACGGTACTCGAAAATAACATGGTTGATTTTCATTGAAATAAATAACTAACAACAATTCGGTATGCTTGTGAATTATTGCGAATGTAAGTTTTTTGAACTTTTTGCTTCTTGTGAATCTATCCGTCTTTATCAATCGTGGCGGTTCATTGTTATTATTGTAATCAGAGTTTCTGGTTATGAACAGGGGTCCCACACACGTTTCCCTACTACTGTTAAGTTGGGCCGATTGTAGTTGGTTTGGGTGATAGAAACAATGACAATAATAATTATTATTATTATACATAAGCCGAGACAGTGGTAGAGGCAATGAAAGCATTTATTTGTTCGCGTACATAACGTAAATTCATCCGTATTTTTATCACACTAACAATCTTAAAATCGCGGTTTAGCTTGTTGAAAAAATCGGTTGAGTTTTGCCTTGTGCTGGACTGAAAAAATACTCAATAGTCTTTAAAACAGTCTAGGGAAAGGGTAAGGCTTTCATGGCAATAAATTCATAATTGACACCCCTGTCATGCTCCATTTGGTTTTTAACACAACTTTCTTTTTTGGAATTTTAATGAGTACCTACCCACTCAGTAATTTTATCAGTTTTTTTTTACCTTTCCATACGCGATTAAAACAACTCGTTTCGTAAAATATCCGCCTTTAATAATAATTGATTGTAACTAATACTTCAATCTATTATCGGAAAAATATAAATTTTTGATAATCGTTATCAAATTTAACACGAAAAAATGTTGTCAACAAAACACTCAATGATAATTTAATGGAATCTTGAAATACTTACATAATATAATATTTTCAATACTATTTTAAAATATCGAACATGAAAATCTGACTATGTCCGTAGATCGTAAGTATTCAGGAATCCATTCCCTTATCCGCACCTTATGGTGTTTAGACCACAGGCAGTGTATCTTGATAGTTTTATTACATGCAGGTATCAAACTTATACTTCAGTGCCAGTCCAGGGCATCACAGATATAATTATTATTATCGAACCCGCGACTTTATGCATGGTAGCTCAGGTACCACTGCACCGCGAGCCAGACGTGAGAATTACCCATAATAATATTCGCTTCTCGTTTCACACAATATCACAACATCCGCGTTCCACGTCTGGTAACTGCCCCTCCGGCCGCTTTGTTACTGTATTACTGTTACTAACTTACTATCACTGGCGCTGGCGCTGAAGCGTAAGACTAATCATCTTGCCTTCATGTAAAAAATCGACTGCTCCAAGAAAAAGGGCATTAACTCCGAATTCTTTTTTTAATTTGCTTCTGTTTCTGAGAATGTTTTAAATCATTATCTAAGTGAAAGAAAACATGAAGGTACATATTGTACACAGGTATAGGTATATCACTTATTCCATTTTTAAATTTTCGATCCCAACAAACTAACTAACTAACCATCACGCCATTTCCCCGAAGGGGTAGGCAGAGAGGATAGAACGCCACACCACTCTGTCCTGGCATACTTCTTTTGCTTCCTCCACATTCATACATCTTCTCATGCACGCACGTCGATTATTCCGACTTCTTACATGCCCACTTTCAAGCACTTGTTTTACTTGATCATGCCATGTCTTTCTCGGCCTTCCACGACTTCTACATCCTGGCACAGTCGCATCATATATTTTTTTAGCCGTTCTTTCATCATCCATTCGCTCTACATGACCGAACCAACGTAAAAGACCTTTCTTAATTTTGTCGATAATGCTTATCTCAGCCTTGCATTCTGCTCTAATTTCAACATTAGTGCACCTATCATACATAGTTTTACACATTCGCCTGAGAGATCGCATTTTAACTGCATTCAATCTACTTTCATCCTTATTTTTCCAACTCCATGCTTCGCTTCCATTTTCGATCCTGATCCAAAAATATAGAAAAAATAAACTTTTAATTGCTTTCCTGCAAATCTGTCAATTTGACTTACTGCTCTCTTCCTTGGAGCAGTCAAAGTGATCACACAGCACTTGGTGTACCAATGCAGTGCCTTATGCACCATTCGGTTCGGATAAGGGAAATTTGTAGTAGTAGTAGTAGTAGTAGTTACTATCATAGTATACCGTTCTATTTATAATCGGGCGTTAATTCGGAGATATTCGCCATTTGAGAATCCATCCGGCCCCGCTGGCGCGGGCGTGTCATTCATCGCGCCACATTTTCATTAACGCGAACGTCTCATTGACAGGGCATTACCGCGGGGTCCGAAGGCTAATTTTACCGCGTTTTAAAAAAAAAAACAATACGTGTTTCCCGCCACCAACTGAAGTATCTACCGATACCGACCAACCAACGCCATATTGATATACATACAATAATACATGTAAACATTGACAGTACTTAATATTTTATTATTATTTTTTTATTTTTAACACGTCTAGTTAAATAATATTTTGTCACGTCATGACCGCTCGCATTGTGGGTCATCTCAACAGAGTCGAGAAGTTTGGAAAGGTGTATGAATATCTAGGCGCTTTCAGGGTTTATGACCTGACATTGGTTGGGTTAAGTGGCCACATGATGTAGTAGTTGAATGCAAACCCGTCATGGGTAAAAGCCAGTTTTTTAATCAAGTATTTGGACAGTTAAAATTATGTTTACAGGTGTTATTACTGTCTATATTGTAGGTATTTTGCCCTATTATTATTTTCAGTAACTCTATAAACTGCTTTACTCTATGCAGTAGATACAACTTTATATTTTAATCAGATTTGTAGAAAAAAATTAAGAGGATGTGCTGCCACGTGACCGCGGCCGTTTTTTCTTACAATCGTAGTCCTTGAATTTCTCCCTGAATTGTAGAACTAGAGCAATGTTTTTTTCACGGTTTTTAGATATCGACAAGAAGCGTATTTACGTATTCTTATTTTTTAATATTTTATCTCTTAAAGGAGATAATTATATAAAATAATACAGAAATAAGAAGCAGGTATAGGATTTCAAAGTTCTGGAAGAGTTTTTCCTAAAAACAAGACAAAATATCCATAATTACTTTTCTTATTTGTGTAGGTATTTTATTATTAAATTACGGTTCGTTACTTTTTTCCACATAATATTACTCGTGGCCACAATAAATCCTGTCATAACTATTACTAAGTGATAAAATCATCATCATCATCATACCATATTCACAAACTGCCTCCAGGCCAAGCTATCGGCCGCCAGCTCGTGTGCATCCTCCCAAGTCAAGTCCAAAAACCAGCTGTAAAACAGTGTAAAGATAGATATCTGTCTGGAGTCTAGGTCTTGGTAATGTAGACAGTTAGTTAGAGAATTGTTATTCTTTAGTGATAACATTTTGAAATAACTTTATTTGCAGGATAACAAGCCAGAGAACGAATGTCCCGTGTGCCCGGGGGACGACGGGTCCGGCGCGGGGCCCCCCTGCCCGGACGCCCCCAAGGCCTCATCCTTCCCCAACATGAGGCACCTCTGCTGGAACAAGGACCACTGTCAAAAAGGTACATCGTTTTGTCTTGTAAACTTTTTGTTACCTACCCTTTCTTCCAGGCGAGGGGTCTAACCCCCCCCGCCCCCTCCAACCCAACAAAAAAAAAAATATGAAAATACATTTTTAACCCATTGGAATTGAAATATTTTTTATAACTGTGTGGAAGAAAAGCCCCTGCATCACACCTGTTCTTCTCTATGGCTGCGAATCGTTGCACCTAACTAGGGCCCAAGACAGCAGACTTCTAAGTTTTGAGAATAGGTGTCTTAGAAGAATTTTAGGTGTGCGGTGGTTTGACTTTGTAAGGAACACAGAGGTGAGGCAACGGACAAAGCAACCCTTGGTATCTACTGTCATCCGGCGAAGGCGTTTCGGCTGGCTAGGCCATATACTACGTATGCCTCCTGAGAGCCTTAACCATGCTTGCCTATTTTACAAGGCATCAGGTTCTCGGCGTCCCAGTCGTCCACTGTTGACAATTCGTCGGCAGTTTGCGTCAGAGCTGCGGGACGTGGACTTAATTCGGGAGGATGCGCGGGAGCTGGCGGCCGATCGCTTGGCCTGGAGGCAGTTTGTGGATTCCATATGCTCCACATAGGGAGCGGATATGGTATAATGAATGTGGAAGAAAAGAAAATTAAATTTCCATGTGAAAGAGAGAAAGGTTGACTCTGGCCGCTGCTGGATAACTGGTGCCGCCTTATATCATTATAGTCGTAACGTGTAAACTCTGTTTCCAGTGTGCAAGGCGGAGTGTGGCCCCAACACGTGCAGCGCCACGGGGCAGTGCTGCGACTCCAGCTGCCTCGGGGGCTGCTCCGGCCCACTGCTGGACAACTGCACCGTGTGCCGGGACCTCTCCATCGGGGACCTCAGAGACCGGAAGTGTATTCGCGACTGTCCCAACAACACCTTCAAGGTATGCTCCTGTTTTACTGTTTAACCAACAAAAAGGGTAGGAATCGGTGACTTCATCCATCGCATGTAAAACTCAAATTTTAAATGATCATATCCCACTTAACTAACTAACTAACCATCACGCCATTTCCCCGTACGGGTAGGCAGAGAGGATAGAACGCCATACCACTCTGTCCTGACATACTTCCTTTGCTTCCTCTACATTTATACATCTTCTCATGTATTGCACATACGCCGATTATTCCGACTATTCACATGACCACTTTCAAGTACTTGATGTACTTGGTCATGCCATGTCTTTCTCGGCCTTCCGCCGCCTCTACATCCAGGCGCACTTGCATTTAAACTTCTTTTAGCCGTTCTTTCATCACTCATTCGCTCTACATGACCAAACCATCATAAAAGCCCTTGCTTAATTTTGTCGATAATGCTTATCTCAGCCTTGCACTCTGCTCTAATTTTGACATTTGTACACCTATCATACATAGTCTTACATAGTCATAGAATCCAACTCCAGCACAACTTGTTTCCTGCTTTCTGACGCAGTTATTTCCGACTATTTGAAAGCAGCCTGAAAAGGAAATATTTAAGTATATCATAAGAACTCAAATGTTTCTTTTTTCATTAAAAAAAAAACAAAAAAAAAAATGAACATTAGAGGTTTGTACTCACCACTTTAAGGTTCTGAATAAGTCTTTATAATTATTATTTATTGTTACTTTCCGAGGAATTGATTGCAATGTTTGCGGGGAAAAAAACAGAAAGTGTTCCAAAAAGTAATTTATATAAAAAAAACTAGCTTTTTTTTGATAAAGTGTATTGCCGAACACAGGAATCTAGTTGTTAGTCCTCACTCAATAATGCAGCTGGTTAACCAATTAAATTCACTCTATGTTCATATAAAAAAGATTTTACTTACGCCAAGGGAGTGTCCTAACGTACAATATCTTGCTCTGAGCACCGACACATTCGCCTGAGAGATCGCATTTCAACTGCATTCAGTCTACAATCCCACTTAATTATCCAATTTAAAAATATTTCATATTAAAAAATATTAAAAATAGACGGATAGCACCAATGGTTTTTTTACTTTTTGTTGCAATCATCGAAAAATTTGGTATAAGTTCATGAATATTAATATAACATAATATTATATAACACCTGAAATATTTTTCATGTATCGTTTTTTGATTCACATTTACAGCACCAAGATAGGCGATGCATAACAGAGTCCGAGTGTCGGAGCTTACCCAGACCTAAGGAGATTGGTGAAACTGAGAAGACAGATCATCCTTTCAAGCCAATCAATGGAACTTGTATGCTCGATTGCCCACCCAACTTTTATGAGGTACGATATTATTTTACTTATTATGAAATATATTTATCTGATGTCCTAGCACGTCACAACTTTAAGTTCCAGTATGCAATATCGCTAACTTTGTTTAGTATTTTGCGATAAAAGTGAAAGTACCTAATGTCCTAGCACGTCACAACTTTAAGTTCCAGTACGCAATATCGCTAACTTTGTTTAGTATTTTGCGATAAAAGTGAAAGTACCTAATGTCCTAGCACGTCACAACTTTAAGTTCCAGTATGCAATATCGCTAACTTTGTTTAGTATTTTGCGATAAAAGTGAAAGTACCTAATGTCCTAGCACGTCACAACTTTAAGTTCCAGTACGCAATATCGCTAACTTTGTTTAGTATTTTGCGATAAAAGTGAAAGTACCTAATGTCCTAGCACGTCACAACTTTAAGTTCCAGTATGCAATATCGCTAACTTTTTTTAGTATTTTGCGATAAAAGTGAAAGTACCAAATGAATTTAGTGATTTCGCATACCCGAAATTGTCATTGCAATTCTAAGACCCTTCGCCAGATTTGTTTATAAACGACACACATGTTTTTTCTTTATCCTTTTGTTTATGTTTGTGGTCTTATGCAACTTTTAGTAATTTCCTATTTTTAAGGGAGTTTGATCCTGAGAAATACCTTAAATTTACGCTGAACAAAAAAATGTTCTGATAGTGAAAATTAATATTTATATCCAAGGACCCTTACAATAAATTATGGTACATAAGAAACGACAATATTAAAAAATTGCACTTTGGGATATTTGAAATATTAACCGTTTGAGTCCATAATTTTCTTTGTATTTTATTTCCCTTGTACAAGTTTTTATAAAAGAAACACCGAAAACATTATTAGTTAACAGAAACATTATTAGTTAACAGAAACATTATTAGTTAACAGAAACAGTTATTTTTTCAAGACATGGGTAAAATAATAAAAAAAAACAAAAATTTCCTTGGCATTTTTAAGTATAATATGAGTAAAAAAACCTTTTATCATTACTGTAGTTAAATCGTTTTAAAAGAAGCCATTATGTACAAAATCCATTTTTCATTCACCCTTAAAATTTAATTTTATCACTTTAAAAATACTCAATAATACTTATTAGTTAAAAGTCGGGGATAATAATTGTCAATATATGTTTTCTAAGTATTTATCTTTTATATTCTAACATTGTCCCCCGAAGTGCAATGAGTTCAACCCACTCCATACAAACATATTTATATTGACTGGTGTATAGTGTTTAGTATTACAATAAAATGTAAGAATGTATCATCAAGCATCATAGCAAGTATTTGTCAACAGAAAGTGGAGAACGGAGTGGCGGTCTGCCTGCAGTGTGAGGGGACGTGCCGCAAGGAGTGCCCGAGCATGAACGTGGACAATATCCAGGCCATACAGCAGCTCAAGGGCTGCACGCACATCATCGGCTCCTTGGAGATCAGCATCAGGGGAGGAGGTACTTTCCCACAATGTAACCACAATAGTGTATCGTCCAAGAATGTTCACAAAAAACGCTTGTCCATAATGCCGTCACCAGGAAACGCTTAAGCACTTGTGATAGCGTTTACTAGAAGCTGATCAGAGCACACTGTTTCAAATATTGTCACAATGGTTGTTTTTGTAGGGGATATGTTCTTAGGGCTATTATTTACACTTCTATTTTCCGTGGTAATATCAAAATTATACGCCTACTATGTGGCGTATGGCAAAATTTTACCATCCCGAGCTCATCTTTTTCATCTATGCATCCTAAATTAACTTTATAGTGAATACACCGAATGTAGATTTACTAATCAATCATATTTTTATATTTTCAGCGGGAAGTATAGTGAAAGAACTGGAGGAGGGATTGGGACTGATTCAAGAAATAAAGGGATCTTTAAAGATTGCTCGGTCCTACCCTCTGGTGTCGCTCAACTTCCTCAAGAGTCTCAAGGTCATCCACGGAGTGGAGAATGATCAATATGTCGAGTAAGTTAACTGTATATTATATTTAATTAATTAATCAAATTTATGATTTGAAAAATACAAATATTTATTTGCACCATGTAGGATAGAAGGCAGCTCAAATATGAAAATATGCTTCTTTGGCAAAAAAAAAATAATCCCAATCATTATGGGAGCTCGTTTCTTTAAAAAAAAACAGAACGTTTCGATACCAGTATTCCTGTTTTAAAATGTAACTAAACGAAAATATCGCATGATATCGAGAGATTTTACGAGGCTGGTAACATACTAACTTGTTTGTATAATTCGTTATATCGTCGTGGTGGTGGTGAAGAGAGCTAACCCACATACAATACATATGGGAAGATATATGAATGCGTTGAGGGTGATTTTACACAATGTTATTGTGCTATGTCTTGCAGTTTTTTGTCAATTTTTGGGAGGTATATGAATGTTCTGTTTCTGCATTAGTAACGCCCTCTCCGTGACCGACAACCAGAACCTTCAGGAGCTGTGGGACTGGGACACCCACGGCCGGATAAACATCCTCCACGGAAAGCTGTTCTTCCACTTCAACCCCAAGCTGTGCATCGAGAAGATAGAACCCCTCAGGGGCATGACCACTGATTCGCAATTCACGGAACTAGAGGTGGCGCGAAGCTCCAATGGCGACAAGGTTGCATGTGAGCATAATAATTGTACTACTTCAACTTTTATTACTCACATAGTAAAACAATACAAACATTTTGTGTTTGTATTGTTATACAAACACAAAATACACTAATACTTGAGACAAAAACTGGATTTTACCCATGACGGGATTGCATTAAATTATAACAATGATATCTCAACACAGACGATAAGTTTTGAGGGGAATATGGAGACCTGTCTCTGGCTGGGTTAATTGGCTACTTGATGTATTATAACGTTCCCCATTCCGCCTTGTATTTGATATCCATATCTGGCACATGTTTGTTGTTTGGCTGAAATGAATGGTGATTTTGGAGTGGATTTATGAATGAGAACGGCTTTAGGATCAAATTTAATATGTGCATTATGTAATATGAGGGAGAATCTGTTTTCAGGCAATGTTACCCTTCTAAATGTAACGGTGGATGATCGGTCGCATAACAGCATCCTGCTGTCGTGGAAGGCCTTCAAGCACGACGACTTCCGCTCGCTACTGGGCTACGTGATACACACTATCGAGGCTCCGCACGCCAACGTCACACTCTACGAGGGAAGGGACGCTTGCGGCGGAGATGGGTCAGTATAAACTCAATGCTAATTTAATAATAAATATTTGTGAGTGTGTATGACAGTAATCAGTAAAATTTCATTTTAAATTTAAAACTGCGATACGCATAGATGTAGATATTTGGATGATATGTAACCTGATTGCAATTAAGTACTGTTTTCAAGTGATCATTTTCAGTAGTTATAGCCAACCAAAAGGTAGGAAACTTAACCACAAGGTCGTAAGACCTGCAAGCTTCAAATAAAAATCTATTAATTTATTTTTTATAGTTTTTGTGATATTTTATCATTATTGAAAAATTTCCTACTCTAAAATGAACAAAAAAATGTATTGACGAAAAACTTGCATACTCTTTGGTTTATTTAGTGTAGGTGTGTTTCTACTGATCTTTTTTAATTTGTTATAAATTCTCAATAGCTCGTACGTACTTAAAAACTTTTTTCCTCGAAGTACATGTGACATTTTCTGTTTTTCAGTTGGCACCTGGATGATATTCAAGTCTCTCAGAAAGACGAAGCAGTAATACACTTGCTATCACACTTGAAGCCGTACACTCAGTATGCAGTATATGTGAAGACCTATACCATCGCCACGGAACGTCTCGGTGCTCAGAGCAAGATATTGTATGTTAGGACACTCCCTTGGCGTAAGTAAAAATCTTGTATATGAACATAGAGTGAATTTAATTGATTGACCAGCTGCACGGGATAATGAAAGAGTATTGAGTGAGACTAACAACTAGATTCCTGTGGGTTCGGCAATACACTTTATCTAAAAAAAGCTAGTTTTTATATAAATTACTTTTTGGAACACTTTCTGTGTTTTTTCCCGCAAACTTTGCAATCTATTCCCCGGAAAGTAACAATAAATATAAATATTATAAAGACTTATACAGAACCTTAAAGTGGTGAGTACAAAACCCCATAGGTTCATGATAAACAATAAAAATATATTAAATAAATGGTTAAATAGGCGTTCTGGGGGGGATACCAACCCTTATGTATGGTAGTGAAGTGTGGCTGTTGGAAAAAAGAAGGATGAAAGTTTGAGACTGAATGCTTGTTGAAATGCGATCTCTCAGGCGAATGTGTGGTAAGACTATGTATGATAGGTGTACAAATCGAAAGAGCAGAGTGCAAGGCTGAAGCTGAGATAAGCATTTATCAACAAAATTAAGAAAGGCTTTTACGATGGTTTGGTCATGTGGAGCGAATGATTGTGATGAAAAGAACGGCTAAAAGAAAGTTTAAATGCAAGTGTGCCTGGATGTAGAAGCCGCGGAAGGCCGAAAAAAGACATGGCTTGACCAAGTACGTCAAGTACTTGAAAGTGGACATGTGAAAAGTCGGAATAATCGGCGTATGTGCATGAGAAGATGTAGGATAATGTAGAGAAGCAAAGGAAGTCTTGTCAGGACAGAGTGGTATGGCGTTCTATCCTCTCTGCCTACCCCTACGGAGAAATGGCGTGATGGTTAGTTACCAGTACCGAGTGGCCGTCAAATGGGAGGAAGATAGAGAAGACTTCTTTATGCAGCGCAACTACTGTATTGAACGTAAGTTTCTGACATTTCGCATTATCTGCCCGTTGCGATATAACTCGGCACATTTCGCAGAGAAAGCGGTGGTGTTTTACGAATTATTTTACAATTGATTACATAACACATTCTATTTCGTTATTTCAGCTCTCGTACCGAGTCTAGCGAAGCCAACTGTGGAAGTAGAAGAAACTCCCAGAGAAAAGGAAGAGGAGAAGAAAAAGGATGAAAAGTGCCAGTGTGATAAGACCTCTTGGAATGACGAAGAAGTTATGCGACAAATTACTTTTGAGGATCAATTACAAAATCAGGTGAGTTTTTAATCAATGGCTTACTAGTGATGTAACTAATTATTTTTTGACATTCACAAATGCTAATACTCATCGCATCAATAATACTTGCCACTTTTAGAGTTTTGATGAAATAAAGTACACATTTTCAAAATATTCGTAATAAGTTTCGTTATTCATTAATATACACATTTGACATTTTGAACATATCTGTTTTTGATTCGACAGATTTTGTACCCCTATTAAATATTTTTAGGAAATTTCAATTTTTTTAAATTTTTATTTTATTTACGGAAAAATCCATTTTAAAATACAGAGTTAAGCATAAAAGGGATAACAAGCAGTAAAAATAAGTGACAGAACATTAAACTGGTGAAGCTAAGACAGTGAGAATAAATGTGGACACACTCAAGACAGGATCGGGTCTACTTCAGTGAATGTTTAAATCTTGATAGACTTACACCAAAGAAGTCCAGATCCCGTCTTGAGCTTACAATACGACACAATCGAGACAATGGGGGATGAAAACCATAGTTAATTTGTGGTGACTAAGGAACAGCACGTCATTATTTCTCAACCTACGGACTGGAATACAGAAAGTCACTTGAGTCAGTAAAGATGGTGCATCTATCATGCCATTTAGCAATTTAAATATGAAAATGGAATCAATTTTAGATCTACGCTTTTGAAGACATTTACAGTGAAGGTAATTTGTCCGCCTCGTGGTGTAGCTGCAGTGTGTTGGACTGCCGTGCATGAGGTCACAGGTTCGATCCCCGATGGGGGTCAAAATGAAATATTTATTTGAATGTGCTTTTCGCATGCCTTGGACTGGCGGTGAAGCGTAAGACTGATCATCGTGTAAGAAATGATCAAGATTCACTGCACTAGGAGTAAATACAGTGCCCCATGCACCATTGAGTGCGGATAAGGGAGAGTAGTGAAGGTAATTTGATTGTATTTGTAGGTTTACCAAAAACGTGACCCAACAAACGAGTCGCGTCGGCGGAGGGACATCGAAGAGGCCAAGGAGAGGTGGATGGGCGGCCTGCAGCCCTTCCCCGAGGGCAACTCCAACCAGGAGTTCCAGCAGCAGCAGGACTTCCAGACTGTCATGAAGGACGGTTAGTACTCAAATTATATACACTCACTGGAAATATAGGTATCGACACTTGAAACCAATGCTGATAGGGTGACCATGTGAAAATATAAAATTTTATATTTAACATTTGATTTTCAATTACGATGTGCAATCAAAGAACATTTTCTATTTATTCCTTTAAGAGGATAGCAGGTCACGTGACCAAACCCGCTTCCCCATATATAACAATTATTGCAGATACATTAGGAATAATGTGATTTTGTTGTTTTCTGCTTAATTTTTATACAATTTATATACTACATAAGTACATTAAAATTAATCTAAATTAGCAATTCCTTACTATTTTACAGAAAAAACCTGTAAATATTTACATTGTAATTAAATATATATTCACGTTTTGCTATCATATTGAAAACTGTAAAAACAATATTTTAGTGTAAATATTGCAACATCCGAAAAAAGAACAGAATATAATAAAAAAAACGGTTTTGTACAGTAAAAAAGTCAGTATACAAATATTAATATAAAAAATAATTAGTGATTTTTTTTTTTCTGACAAAAATTTTCAAAAGTATGGCAGATTAAGTAAAATTGCACAAATTCTTTTTAAAATGCGGTTTTTTCATTTTGTTTTCTTTATACTTTAAATGTATTCCTATATTTGAGTATATACCTATTTCTCTAAATATTTATGATTTATCTTTAATCTTTAATTTTTAATTTAAAAATTTACATGTAAAAGGTACTTGTACCGTAAATAATTGAATAAATAAATATGGTCACCGTATGTTTTCTGTCAAATTTTTACTGCCAAAAACTTTGAATCAATCAGGTCATGCGATTTTACGAACACATTTAAATAACATTTGTTTATGTGTTAGTATCGGCTTTCTTTTGTGCCGACATCTATACTTAATATTCCCTTCCAAACTCCTCATTTCCTTCGAGATATCGTTTGGAGTTGAAATATATTCATAAGAGGATACGCTACCAAGTAGCAGTATATGAAATATTATCTGTACCGTAATAAACAATGGTTTTATACATTTTATATTCACTGTTAATTTTGCAGGTGTATACAAGTCGTTTGTGCAAGTGGTGGAGAAGGAAACGGCTCTCAATGTCAGCAACCTGGGTCACTACGCCTCCCACTCCATCAGTGTGTGGGCGTGTCGGGAGATAGAGCCGGCGGAAATCAGGGGCCCCAACGCCACCATCGCCAACTGCAGCATCAAGTCCATCGAAACGGCACGCACCATGAAATTAGGTTAGTGACACTGTATCATCATCATGCCATATCCCCTCCCTATATGCAGCAAACTGTCTCCTACTTTGTATTATGAAGAAAATATTATCAAATTATATACTTTATACTATTTTTAGGGAAATACTGAGACCGATTTTTTAAAAATGTGTATAGATTCCAAAGACAAAAATAATAGCAAGCTGCATTTTGGCAATTTCAAAATATTTTTCAAGATAATTAAAGGTGACGGCAAAATGAAAATAATTAGTAATTAAAGAGTACATCAAGTTCTAGGAAATTAGCATGTCAGTTTTTATTTTACTGTCTTTCTTTTCCGTAAAAAAAATTAAAATCCTCCGCTATCTTGGTTCCATGATATAAGTATAGGGCAATACTTGATTTTTTCTAGCCTTGGTACGCCTCTAATAAAGTTCGTTCTTAATTTTGCTTGTTTTTATACAACATAATAGATGTTTTTTGTTTGTCCTATTTGCCAGAGGGGGCAGACGACGTGACGGGGGTGCTGGTTCGGGTCCAGCAGTCCAACCAGTCCCTGGGAGTCGCGAGGCTTGAGTGGCAGGAGCCCCCGAGCCCCAACGGCCTCATCGTCACCTATCACATTCAGTACAAGAGAATCGACCTGGAGAACGTTAGTATAACAATAATGATTTTAACCTTCTTAATCCTCTCCCTGAGCACACATTCTGAATAAGTGGAAGTAAAATGTATCTCATTTATGATACTTAAATAACCGTAAATTTGTTACCAAAGAAATTTTTATAATTGAATTCATATTCATGTATATGTAAATCATAAATATAAAGAATATGAAATTAATATCCAAAATTTACTAATCTTAAATTATGGTGAATAAAGGCAAAATTTTCGCCCCATGCAACGTGATAACAGGCTGAAAATCCGGCCGATGGCTACTCGGCCATCCGGCTGTTCAGCTCACCAGTTATCCGGTATCTGGCCAAACAACTATATACCATGTTTATATTGTTAGCATACTGTTATTCCAGTAAATCTTAACTCGATAAACTGTTACTATCACTAATCTTTCTAATAAGCTAAAGATCCACAAAGTAATGTAAATGATTTGTCTCCACAGCACAGTCCCACTACCGAGTGCATAACAAGACAGCAGTTCAAGAACGGAGGAAAGTCTTATACCATCAAGAGCCTTAACTCTGGTAACTACAGTATACGTGTCATGGCCACTTCGCTTGCAGGAAATGGAAACTATTCTGCATACAAATACTTCATTATCGAGGTACAGGTAACAGTATTATTAATGTTCCAGCTGTCTGCTTTGCTTCTCTTTCGCACAACTCACTTTCACTAACCCATTTCTCACTTTTTGTACAAAATTAATATTTCTAATGTTAGTCACAAATTTGCATAAAAATTTAATATCATAAATCTATTTAAATTGTTACTAGAATCATTATCATCATCATTATCTTTGGTTGCTAAAATACATGGTGTAACAAAAGACGATGTACAAGCGGGAAACCAGTGAATCTGCGTCATATTTAGAGTCGATTTTATGTTTTTTTTTTTTTTTATTTGACCTATGTTTTTGAGAAAATTGAATAAGAAGTTGATTTTTTTTTCTATTTATTTTTGCAAATTGTTATAAAATATAAATTATTAAGACAAATTAATACTATCCATCTTTATGGATAACGAAATAAAAAACCGCTTTTTAATAAGAATTTGTGCAATTTTACTTAACCTGTGGCACTTACGAACCTGTGGGAGGATGCACGGGAGCTGGCGGCCGATCGCTTGGCCTGGAGACAGTTAGTGGATTTCATATGCTCCACATAGGGAGCGGATATGGTATGATGATGATGATGATGATGAGTTACGAAAGCAGAAAAAAAAAAAAATTTTCAACTCAGATTCAAGTCATATAACACATCCGACTCCAAATATGATGTAGATTCACCAGTTTTCGGATTGTACTGCGAGTTTGGTTACACCATGTAGATTTTCACAATCATCGTATTATTGGCTGTAAGCACCTTTTTATTTTAATATTTTATGTTGATAATTTCAATGAATTGTTATTTGTGGTAAAATTTTAATTTGGTCACTCTGCTTATTCTGCTGTGCAATCCTCTTTAGATATACTAACTACTACTGCTGCCGCTTTCCTTTATCCACACCTAATGGTGCATAAGGCGCTGCACCGGTAAAACGGGTGCAGTCAATCATGATCATTTGTTACATGAAGGCAAGATGATCAGCCTTACTAGTCCAAGATGTCAAACTGGAATAGGCTACCTTAAGAAATAGTTACAGAACCATCTGTTGATGCCTTCAAAAATAAATTGGACTGATGCAACCTGCATCTACTGGTAACCCTTGGTATCTACTGTCATCCGGCGAAGGCGTTTCGGCTGGCTAGGCCATATACTACGTGTGCCTCTCGAGAGCCTTAACCATGCTTGCCTATTTTACAAGGCATCAGGTTCTCGGCGTCCTGGTCATCCATTGTTGACAATTCGTCGGCAGTTTGCGTTAGAGCTGCGGGACGTGGACTTGACTTGGGAGGATGCACGGGTGCTGGCGGCCGATCGCTTGGCCTGGAGGCAGTTTGTGGATTCCATATGCTCCACATAGGGAGCGGATATGGTATGATGATGATGATGATGATGCAACCTGATATTACTATTTACATAGTGCTGTTTTCGTATAAATAATGTACATCAAATGCACTTTAAATATTTAATTTAATGGCTCGGGAAATTTTAAGTAAATAAAACTCATTCTGTCAAAAAAATATAGGGGCATATATCGACCCTATGAGCAACAAATGTAGTAAAAGCCCAAACTTTTTTAGGCCAAAACGGCTTTAACAACCCTTCTAGCAACCAATGTCATAAAAGCCATTTTGGCTTAAATGAGTTTTTGCTTTTACTACATTTGTAGCTTGAAGGGTCGATATCAGCTTATAGCTGCTTGCCCTATTATTTATAATAATAATAATAATTGAGGGTTAGTAACTGTTAGGAATTTTTATCTTAGTTAAATACTGAAATCCATGCAGCCTATATTTGAATGTCTGTTTTTATTAGACTTCACTTTGCTATTAACTTCACAGTAATCACAACCTGTCATTATCAATTATCTCTCTTCTCTCAAAACCTTCAGCCAGTAAACATCTCCTTAAAAGCCTTTGCAAGTTAGCCGCGTTTATGGCATAAACTGTAATAGTTATAATTGTAAAACTAAAAATAAAACTAAAGTAGAAAATCAAAATAGTTTTAATCAAGAAACCATGGAACCACAAGTATACAGTCCACAACACCACAGTAACATTTTCCAGGTGTTAGAATATGTAATAATTTCCAGGAGACACGCAGCGGTCTGGGGGGGGGTGCCATAGCCGGGATAGTGCTGTCGGCACTGCTGCTGGTGGCGGGGCTGGTGCTGCTGGTGCTGCTGGTACCTGTTCAACTGCCTGCCCACCCCGCCTGTTCTGCCGACTACTAAGCTCATCGCCTCGGTCAACCCCGAGTACGTGACCTCAGTGTACGAGCCGGACGGGTGGGAGATGCCCCGTGACCGCATCGAGCTGCTCAAGGACCTCGGCCAGGGCTCCTTCGGGATGGTGAGATACTTACACCAACATCATCATCTCCCAACAATCGGGCTTTCACTTTCCACTTAACTCCACCACGTGACTATTCTTCGATTTTCTCCCTGGAATTTTACATTACAGCAATGATTTTTTCACACATTTTAAATGTCGACCAGACGCGTGTTTGCATCGTCTTATTTTTTAAATATTTTACACACACAAAAAACAAATCCGTCATGCATATGGACCGCGGCGAAAAATAAAAGGTAAATATTTAGAGAAGAGAGCGCGAAATGTGTACGGAGACAGGACCGGGGCATGTATAATCCCACGTATCTTAAACAGACTTCCCGAAGAAAAAATACTAGATGAAGAGAAAAAAAAGAAGACAAAAGATGTGTTCAAAAAATATCTAGTAAACCTTATTTTTCAAATTTTATAATTACATAAATATATATATATATATAATTTTTATTTTTATATTTCATAATGTAATAGAGAGCCAATCCCTGCTTAAAGACTGTTTAGCAGTTTAGCGGGAATTCAACCTTATATGTATGTAAAAACAAATAAATAAATAAAATAAAAATTTTAAAAAAAGAATTTGTTAACAAACAGGAGATACATAAAATATAAAAAAAAATAAACTTGCATCTGGTCAATATCTAAAATGTGTGAACAAATCATTGCTCTAATGTTAAATTCCAGGGAGAAAATTGAGGAGTACATTTGTACAGGAAAGCGGCCGCGACTTACGTTGTGGAGTACGCTCTTAACAACCTTGTTTATTCGTCTTAACCAACATTTCGATGATTTAGCGGAAGTTAAACCAGATAATTTACTAACAACTCAACATAATATAATATATTCGGTTGCAAAATATGTCTTTAATTGTTAACATTTTTATGATTTGATTTTTGCGTTTCAAAATGAGTTTGGCTAAAAAAGGTAGTTTGGATAAATAGGGGGATCAGCCATCGAAATGTAAATATGTTTTAAAATATTTTGTCTGCCTAATATTCTTATTTCTGCCTGGGTGTAGATGTCGAAGAAGACTGAAGAAGACATGGCATGATCATTGATCAAGTACAACAAATACTTGAAAGTGGTCGTGTGAAAAGTAAGAATAATCTGCGTGCGTGCATGAGATGTATGAATGTGGAAGAAGCAAAGGAAGTGTACCGGTACAGAGTGGTGAGGTGTTCTATCGTCGCCGCTTACCCTTTTGAGAAAATGGCATGACGGTTAGTTAGTAATCCTCATTTCATATTTACTATTCTACTAAAATCCGTAGTGTAAATTACTAACAAAAGACTAAAATCTCAAGCAGCCATATGCTTTTTATCTGTAAAATCAATGTATCTTTTGTATTTTCAACATAATTTATTAAAGTAAACATCTGTTCTAACTGTTGGAGGTTACAATTGAAAACGTCTAAGCGCTTGGTAGCTGCAAGACGGGTTATAATCTAGCCTCTTTAATCTACAGCGCTCTTGAAGTATTTCCGAAAATACAAATCTTTGCTTCATGTGTTTTCACATTCATTTTACTTAAAATTAAAACTCTATACTAAATGGAAATGCGAGGATTGTTGAAAGAAATGTTGATTTGACTTTTGCCAGTTTTTTATTATAATGGGCTTTATCAAATATGTAGATTGAACACAATGTATGTAGATGGATGTCTTGGCCATGCGTAAGGGGGGATGATTTACCATATAAAGTCAATTTAAAATTTTTCATTATTTTTACTTTTGATTTGTTCATTTATTTGTAAGTTTGACATATTTTTATTATGTTTTTTAGGTTTACGAAGGCTTTGCAAAAGATTTAGGTACAAAGTGTGCTGTGAAAACGGTTAACGAACACGCCACAGATAGGTGAGTCTAACAGTATTCAACATTATTATCTATTTTAATAGCATATTTCTACTATTTTTTTGTGTCAATGCGGATCTACCCCTCAGCGTTCAGAATAAGACTGTTGCCCCATAAAAATATATTTTATAGAAAACTCACCACTGATATTTATCATGAAATAAAATAGATTCTTTAGATTTGATGTAATTAGTGTGTATTATGTACACAGAGAACGAATCGAGTTCCTGAATGAGGCCAGCGTGATGAAGGCATTCGACACAGCGCACGTGGTACGGTTACTTGGGGTAGTCTCTCAGGGACAGCCAACCCTGGTCATTATGGAGCTCATGGCCAACGGAGACCTCAAGAGCTTCCTCCGATCACACCGACCCGACCAAGAGAAGCCTAGGGCAGCGCAGCCACCACCATTATCCCGCATACTTCAGGTACACCGAATGCTAAATAATTCAATCAATTATCATTAAAGACTAACATTTCGGACATATTATAAATATACAGGATAGCGGGATTTAAATTCCTAAAATTTCTCTTTAGATGGCCATGGAAATAGCAGATGGCATGGCATACCTAGCAGCGAAGAAGTTTGTTCACCGCGATCTGGCCGCTCGCAACTGTATGGTTTCGGAAGACCTCACCGTGAAGGTGGGAGATTTCGGTATGACTCGAGACATCTACGAGACTGATTACTACCGCAAGGGCTCAAAAGGACTTTTACCCGTGAGATGGATGAGTCCCGAGAGCTTAAAAGACGGGGTTAGTAATTTTTTATCAGTTTTATTGAGTTTGTGAATGTAATTGCGGTACATATAATTTTATTATTTAAATGGAATATGATACCTTTAATATAATAATTATTACTTATTGTTATTTATATGTTCTTGTTTTAGGTATTTACGAGTAGCAGTGACGTGTGGAGTTATGGTGTGGTCTTATGGGAGATGGCTACCTTAGCTTCACAACCTTACCAGGTATGTTTCTGCCAACAACCTCCATTTTAATTAGATTATTGTACTAATTGTAACAGGTGTTTTCTCATTGGAAAATGTTTAATTACAGGGGCTGAGTAATGATCAAGTCCTGAGGTACGTTATAGAAGGTGGAGTGATGGAACGACCCGAGAACTGTCCGGATCGGCTTTATCAACTTATGCAGCTGACCTGGCAACACAGACCCACCTCTCGACCCTCCTTCTTGCAGCTGGTGGCACTCCTTGTCGGAGACGCTAACGACGTTTTCCGCACCAACTCCTTTTTCTTCAGCTCACAGGGCCAGGAGTTGCTACATACAGCGCAGCCGCAAGCGGGTAATTATTGCATTTACTTATAGGTGACTGTCCATTGTGTTGCATACCTCGAATACCTTTTCATCCCTTATCCGTTGTAGGAGCGGTGGAGGAGGCAGAGGCATCCGTGTCGGCAGGACAGCTGGCGGAGTCATGGGCGCAGCGCATGGCCATGAGCCTGGGCAGCAACAGCACGCCCTCGCCGCGCGGCTCGCCCTCCTTCCGGGACATGATCAACCTGGCGCCCTACCGGGACGAGCGCGCCGAGCCACACGAGACGGAGGCGCTAGTGGGCATGTCGCAGTCTGCGCCCCCGCCCCCCGCCGCAGGCCCCCCTTGCTCGCCAGTCCAGACGCTCCCCAATGGCTACGTCCCTCGAACTAAGAATGGGAACCCGTCCTCCCTAGGCTCATCGCGCTGCTAGCCTCGTAGCTTTCTGACAGCGAATTGTCTGATTACGTATATTTTTAATTAGTTATAGGGCGAGATGGAAGCGATATGTATTTATAGAACCGGATGTACAAATTGACGCTTTTATTCCTCGGGTGGTGACGGCTCTGTGGTATTCTCGTTACCTGCCAGTAGATGATTTAGAGAAATGGAAAGTGACGGAGAAGAATATCCTTAACATATTACCTCGTTAAAAATCAAAACCGTTATTATTATTTAAATAGAATCTGCAATGTCTGAGCACGATGCAGAGTAGGGAAGCGAATTTCCCTTGACTGAGCGGGCTAAGAAAATTTACAATTTTAGAATATTGGTTTATATAATTCGTTGTGCGTTTTGATTATTGTTTACTGTATAGAGTTCCGTGTATTATATTTTTACGGTGGATTTATGGATAAGTAAACGAGTTCAACGAAGATATATTCCTATTTAGTCTGATAATAATTAGCGCAGTCCTGCGGACTTGTAAAATATTGATTTGGCAAAGGAGAATCTAAAGAAATATTGTATTTTTATTTTGCAATTGTTATCGCCAGGGCCACAAGTTTGTTCACAAGTAAAAGTCGTAAATCAGAAGTATGTAAAATTTTAGATGCGTAATTGCTTTTTGGGAATCAGTACTCAGTACTACTACAGTATTTCTGATTTTGGACTATTACTAGTGACCATGCAGCGTGCACTGAGGATGCCTTTTATCTACTTTTACACTAAACTGAATTTAGATTTTTATATTTTGACTTGATCGTGCGACTCGAGAAATGTTACATGGATCATTTAATTTTGACGATCACTGTTCCTGCACTTTACACTTTATAGTTTATAGATAATAGTAATATTACGGGTTTCTCACATTTTCCTGCATGTTTGTAAGTGCAAGCGTATGGATAGTGTAGAATATGATTGTGCCAATGTGTATGTGTATGCTAGGGTTGAGTGAGTTGAGTCGAGAGCCAAGTGTCGGTCTGGACACGGGAGTAAGGTGGGTGTAAGTTGTACTGTGTGTCAGTGATGTGCCTTTTCTCCGTGCTAATTACCCACTTGGAAAACTTATCAGTAAACATATATTATGTATAAGAGTTTGAGTCTGTGATGATATTTTGAATAGTATAAGATATTTGTACCTTTTGTGTGTTGATTAGTAAATTATGATTTTGTATAGAAAATTTACTCTTAATTTGTGAATTTGTAGGTTAGAACCAGGCGATTAAGGAAATACAGCTAGACTAGTCTTACATAGAAATGGGTAGCAAAATGCGCGACGGATGCGCGCGACTACTACACAAAACCGTAAGGTTGCTACTTTTATTTTATAGGATAAATTATATTTGTACATAATATAAAGTTATAAATTATCTGTAAGTTCCAAGCCTTATTTAATTGAATTAGGGAGCCCCAATACGGAGCGTCCGAGAACCGATGCTAGTGCAATTTCACCCATTGGACCAGAGAGAAGGTAGATGGGCCATAAACTTTCGCCATATTTGCTCTCTGAGGCAGAAACATGGCACAGAAGTTAGTGCCAGGGCAATTGGGACAGTAGCTGCTTGGTGCCATGTCAGACGGATAGTGGCTGCTAGGTGCCAAGTCAGTCGGACAGTAGCTGCTAGGCGCCACGTTGTGCAGACTGTAGCTGTTGGGTGCTACGTCAGTCAGACAGTAGCTGCTCGGTGCCATGTGAGTTGACATAGTAGCTGCTAGGTGCCAGTCAGACAGTAAGTAAATCAGCACAGTAGCTGCCCATGCCATATCAGCTTTTAGTGACAAGTCAATGAGAGTGTTGTCCTAGTGTAGAGGTCTGCGAACTAAGGAAAATTACTTTGTCTCAAATTTAATTTTTGGGGATAAAACTCAACTTTGAAATCTAACAGTAAAAAAAACATTTAATCGGCATTCACTTTGTAACACTTCATAATTCATCAATACCAAATTCATAAAAACTTTTTTATTGGAATTACTTGGTTTTAATTTTTAAATAATTGCCACCTCCAAACTGCAAAGGTTTAAATAAATTTCTTTTAGGTCAAAAAATACGTCAAATATATACATATACTCTAACCACTGTTTTGCTACATGTGAATTCTATGGTCTTGTTCAGAAAAACTTTTTTTTTGTATATTTTGCTAAATTCATGTAAATTAAATTTTAGTACGATTATGAAAACTTCCGGTCTCCAGTTTTGCATAAAAGTTCGCCAACCTCTTCTCTATTGTTGAGTCAACTTCCAAAGACAGTCACTGGCATGGAAATTCAACGGCTCAATAACAACGTATCTACAAAAATGAGTTTTCGATTTAAGTATGCAAAAGTGTTTTCAGATTATCGGTTCTATCCAAAATACAAATACGTATTAATATAATCTTTAATGTATCTCATTAATTTTAATCCATAAAAAAAGTTATTGTCTGCTCTCCTAAACATTTTCGATTTTGTAGATAAGTTTGTGTTATTGACCCATCGAGTTGTAGTTCCATATTGTCAACTAGTGACAGTATCACCTGGCACTCCAATTCGCATCAGTGGCACGGTATTTGCCATTTGTTTTACTGTGGCAGATAGCTGGCACAACAGTTGTAGTGCCACCGCAGTCTCTAATGGCAATACACTGTACCATGTCATGACCTCTAGTGGCGTTCAGTTGGCACAGTAGTGTCATTTTGGCGACTCAATAGTAGCTATAGTGGCAATCGGCTAATATGAGTGCCACGTCGGCCGTCAGTAGCAGTCAGCTGGCACATAGTTGCTCTTATGTCACATCAGTCTCAGTGCCAGTGAGTTGGCACAGTAGCTATAGTGCCAGCAAGTTGACACTGTAGCTATAGTGCCAGCGATTTGACACATTACCTATAGTGCCAGCAAGTTGACACGGTAGCTATAGTGCCAGCAAGTTGACGCAGTAGCTATAGTGCCAGCAAGTTGATGCAGTAGCTATAGTGCCAGTAGTTGACACAGTAGCTATAGTGCCAGTGAGTTGACGCAGTAGCTATAGTGCCAGTAGTTGACACAGTAGCTATAGTGACAGCGAGTTGAAACGGTAGCTATAGTGCCAGCGAGTTGACCAGTAGCTATAGCGCCAGTGAGTTGACACAATAGCTATAGTGCCAGCGAATTGGTATGGTAGTCGCTCTAGTGCCATGTCCACCTCCAGTCGCAGTCTGAATATAGTTCCTCCAAAACCACAAATGGCAATGCCGTTAATCATACATTGCATTTTATTGCAACTTATTGTTATTATTATTAATGAATTATTGTGTATTTATAATCGAATAAACTATTATGTAACGTATCCTAAACTAAGTCCTATTACATTTTGTACCACAATAATTGCATTGTACATTACAATAAACATTAAATATATTTCCGTATTTTTATTGTTTTTTTAAAAACCCTCTCCAGAATTTTCTGATTATCAAGTAAGTATGAATTTCTCTTGTTTTGTGATGGCTCAAATGGATTACAAATTTCTTGACTTGTCCCCACAGTATGGTAATAAAGCCACAAATAATAGAAGGATTACAGTACAAAAAAAAATCGAAAGTTGATTTTGTAATTATTTTTATTATCGGATGCTGGGTTTTAAGGTAAAATATCGTCAAGTTCTTCTTCGTCTCCTCCAATAGCCTTCCAGAACGTGGCCACCACCTGCTCGGCGCAGTTCCGGCGGTCTCGCAGCGGAAGGGACTGGATGCTCTCCTTCATGGATTGCAGCTGGGAGAATAGTTCACTGAAGTCTCCAGCGTCCGTTTCCAAATTTAGATCTACAATAAAACGTGTTGTCGTTTTGCAAACTCAATACGAAAGTTTTAATGGTCAATTTTTTATAAGAATCTTCGAGGCTTGCACTCACCACCTCGAAGTTTGGAATAAAATATTATTACTATTAAATTGTTAAAAACCTTTATTGAGTTTAAATCAGATATCCTTTTCTTCCCTACATTTCCATTTACATAAATGAAAGGCCTCAGAAAACAATCAGAGTATCTGTTTTAAAATATTTTGTCACAACAGTTGCTATAGGGACATAGCATTGTACCTCTCCGAGTTTTTGAATGGAAAATGTTCTTAGGGCAATTAATTCCTTACACTTCTAGCTTCCTCGACTATTTCCTAATGGAAAATATTAATTGTTCAATATTGTACATATTTACGAAAATCATATAAACAAATAAAATTATAAGTTACCTGAATTGATAGCAGGGGAGTGAGTGCCATTGGGTTTGGGAGTAGATTTCATCTCAAGATTAGACCACGTGTGTGCTTCAAGAGCTTCGATAATCCTATCTGCGCCTTTTCTGTCTGGTATAATATCACTATAGTCATCTCCTCCTGTGTCTTCTTCCTGTAACTCTACCAACTCGTAGCCATTCTCCAAACACCAGTTCTGAGCTGTGGACTTGCTCACCCCTTTGGAGCTATCTTGTTGGAAGCCATCACACACAAGTAGAACAACTTCTGGAATGTCTTTCATAGAATCGTTCCATCTTTTTACTTCCTCAAATGACTCCACCTCAATTAAAAAACAAAATGGGAACTATAAGTAACAGTTATATGTATTTTTAAAATAAGTAGGTATATTAATATTACTCTCTACATTTATTTCCTACTTTCTAGCAAAGTTACGATGCATAGTGATGCAATATGCATACTTACATTTTAAAATGCAATAAAATTATATTTGTGTTGTATAAAAGCAAAACTGTTACTGTCCACAGACACTTTATTTTCAATGTCAAACTTAAATTCTTCAAGTTGATTAAAAAGCGCTTTAAAATTAAAATAAATATTTTCTTTTTTTATCTTACACACTTCAAGTAAAAATGCACTCAAAAACTGCAGTTGAAAATACTAACTAAAATGGGATAAAACTCGATAATGTTCATTGGATTATTATTTTTACTTACATTTTGAGAATCAAAGTAAAGAACAAGAGCTTCTGCAGAATTTATCAACTTTTCTGGAACTTAGTAGTATGATATAGAGGGCAAATGTTGACGCATGCTTTGTAATATTTTTGTATCGATTTCCCAAGAATAGCCCTCAAAATTTTCCCCAAGACAAAGTGTTTCGGGTAAATGTTCACATTTAAGAATTTCTGTAAATCAAGCAAAATACATTTTTATTTTGATTAAAATTAATAATAACCATGGAAAATAACGAGTATTTAAATCAGTTAACATTTACGTTTGACGATGAAATCGGGCTCAGTATATCCACCAACAACCACAACACACGGAGAATGCAAATCCAACATTTTCAAGAGATATAATGTTAAAATTAATATATATCACAAAATAATTATGACAATCGACTGAAGTTTTATTTTAAGTTTGACATAAGATTTGACACAGTTTGTCATTACACCATACACGTTTGACAGTTTGACAGCATAATTTTGACGTTTAGAGTTGAGAGCGTTTGGAGCCTAGATTTGTTTAGTTTGGAATTGATTATTTATGGAGAGTCAAATTAGTACAATAAAAAAACAAACTTTATAATCAAGTTTGTCTGGAAACAGACATTAACACTACCTCATAAAAGCGTTTTGGGAAATAAAATAGTATAATCCAATCTGAAACATTATATTATTTCACTTTTTCACTCTAAAATTTACATATTTGATCAATACAGGCGCACGCCCACCCAGGATTTAATCCGTTTCCTCTGGTGTTGAATTATAATATTATTTCTGAGAAGGTGGACCTGAAAATGTTCTAAAAAGTATCTTTATTTTCAGAAAAAATGTTTTTTGGGCCTTCTCTGGTCGGAATTTAAAGTCAGCGACATTTCCGATGTTGATCCATAATCATGAGATCGGATTAAAAATAAATTTCAGTTTTGTTATTGTTTTTGTTATTAGTTAAAAAAGGATATTTTAATTACCTATAAATTTATAATATTTATTCATAAGTTCTTAAATCCGAAATAATTAAAATATCAATATCATGGAATTATGCGGCAACACTGCACACTGAGACGTCCAGTATTTTGGTATTTTCTAGAATGTTTACATCGAAACAATGAGCCATCTATTAAGCAATATTTTTGCAAAAAGTTCGTTTATCAACTGATCATATTCTTATAATTCATAAATTAAAAATATACAACTATTAATAATATATTTTAGCAGAAATATGCACACAACTAAATATATTTAGTAAAACTTTGAGCGGAAGCTACGTAGTATTTTCTGGAACACGCTGGATTGTTCTAGAAATTTTTACGTTTTCTATATAAGGGTGATTTCGGCGCGCACATGCTGTCATTTTAAATTAAACTCTCGTCGAGTGTTCGCTCGTGCTGTCCGTAGTTGAAGGAAGCCGGTTTTCATTGTTTTATTCTTGAAAGAGCTTAAATACTAATACAAGGTGCGTGCTTCTTTCTGAAATTCATTACATTTGTGTTATTGTTTATATTCTTATCCTAATTATTTGAATTTTGAATTCAAATTCGTGCAATGCAGTTATCTTTGCTCTTGCTGGGGTAGAGATGCATTTAACGATTCTTTTGTAAATTCAGGCGTGGTTAAAGTAGAGATTTAAAGAGTCCTCGTGCTTCGACTAAACTGTTGTTAAATATATTATAATAATGTTTTCAGATGCCTGAAGAAACTCAGAATGCAGATGTGGAGACCTTCGCGTTCCAGGCCGAGATTGCCCAGCTTATGAGCTTGATCATCAACACCTTCTACTCCAATAAGGAAATCTTCCTCAGAGAATTGATCTCCAATTCATCCGATGTAAGTATTGCTTCAGAATTTTGCAATTTTGTAACAAAGAAGAGTCCAAAGTTTTGAGATCGAGAAGCTTCTAGAAATTAGCGTGGTTCTGGAATGTACTACAATAAGCGTGGTTCTGGAATGTACTACAATAAGCGTGGTTCTGGAATGTACTACAATAAGCGTGGTTCAGAACTAACTTCTAAGTATATTAAAAAAAATACCAAGTTTCTTTTTACTTACCCCAAAAAGTCATGGTGCTCCTTTTGTGATTTTTATGCATAGTTTTTGAATAGCTGTTTCGTTGTTAAATGCTACGCTTACCTAACTGTTTTTTTCTTTTGTTTTCAGGCTCTTGATAAGATCCGCTATGAGTCCCTCACAGACCCTTCAAAGTTGGAGAGTGGCAAGGATTTGTTCATCAAGATTATCCCCAATAAGAGCGAGGGAACCCTCACCCATCATTGACACCGGTAATGGCATGGACCAAGGCCGACCTCGTCAACAACCTGGGAACCATCGCCAAGTCCGGCACCAAGGCCTTCATGGAGGCTCTGCAGGCCGGAGCCGACATCAGCATGATCGGGCAGTTTGGTGTGGGATTCTACTCCTCGTACCTGGTGGCCGACAAGGTGACTGTTATTTCCAAGCACAATGATGACGAGCAGTACATCTGGGAGTCCTCTGCCGGCGGTTCCTTCACGGTGGCTGTGGACAGCGGAGAGCCCCTGCACCGGGGAACGCAGATCATCCTCCACATCAAGGAGGACCAGGCTGAGTTCCTGGAGGAGAACAAGATCAAGGAGATTGTCAAGAAACACTCTCAGTTCATCGGCTACCCCATCAAGCTGCTGGTGGAGAAGGAACGCGAGAAGGAGCTGTCTGACGACGAAGAGGAAGACAAGAAGGACGAGGAGGAGGACGAAGAGCAAGCCCAAGGTGGAGGATGTCGGGGAGGACGAGGATGAGGACAAGGAAGACAAGAAGAAAAAGAAGAAGACCATCAAGGAAAAGTACACGGAAGATGAAGAGCTTAACAAGACTAAGCCAATCTGGACCAGGAATGCTGACGATATCACCCAGGAAGAGTATGGTGAATTCTACAAGTCCCTCTCCAACGACTGGGAAGATCATCTGGCTGTCAAGCACTTCTCCGTGGAGGGTCAGCTGGAGTTCCGTGCCCTTCTGTTTGTTCCTCGCCGAGTTCCATTCGACCTGTTCGAGAACAAGAAGAGGAAGAACAACATCAAGCTGTATGTCCGAAGGGTGTTCATCATGGATAACTGCGAGGATCTCATTCCCGAATACCTTAACTTCATGAAGGGAGTGGTGGACAGTGAAGATCTGCCCTTGAACATTTCCCGTGAGATGTTGCAGCAGAACAAGATCTTGAAGGTTATTAGAAAGAATCTAGTCAAGAAATGTATGGAGCTGTTTGATGAACTCGCTGAAGATAAGGAAGGATACAAGAAGTTCTACGAACAATTCAGCAAGAACCTCAAGTTGGGTATCCATGAGGATTCCGCTAACAGGTCCAAGTTGGCCGATATGCTCCGCTTCAACACATCCGCTTCTGGAGATGAAGCTTGCTCGCTCAAGGACTACGTCACCCGCATGAAGGAGAACCAGAAGCACATCTATTTCATCACCGGCGAAAACAAGGAACAGGTTGCCAACTCTTCCTTCGTTGAGAGAGTTAAGAAGCGCGGATTTGAGGTTATTTACATGACTGAGCCTATTGACGAGTATGTGGTACAGCAGATGAAAGAGTATGATGGCAAGCAGCTGGTCTCTGTAACAAAGGAGGGTCTCGAATTGCCCGAAGACGAGGAGGAGAAGAAGAAACGCGAAGAGGACAAGACCAAGTTCGAGGGTCTGTGCAAGGTCATGAAGAACATCCTGGACAATAAGGTAGAGAAGGTGGTAGTGAGCAATAGGCTGGTGGAGTCCCCGTGCTGTATAGTCACCTCGCAGTACGGCTGGACCGCCAACATGGAGCGTATCATGAAGGCTCAGGCACTGAGAGACACCTCCACCATGGGCTACATGGCGGCCAAGAAGCACCTCGAGATCAACCCCGACCACTCTGTCATTGAGACCCTCCGACAGAAGGCCGACGCTGACAAGAATGACAAGGCCGTGAAGGACCTGGTAATCCTGCTGTTCGAGACTGCCCTCCTGTCGTCCGGCTTCACGCTGGACGAGCCCCAAGTGCATGCAGCGCGCATCTATCGCATGATCAAGCTGGGGCTGGGAATAGATGAGGAGGAGCCTATGGTGGCAGAGGAGGCTGCTCCCGGAGAAGTGCCGCCGCTGGTTGGTGATGCGGAGGATGCTTCCAGAATGGAGGAGGTGGACTAAGCCGTCATGTACCACTACTAGTCGGTATTACATGATTTATGATGTATCAAAGCCTCGTTTTAGCGGTACTTTTATGTTTAGTTAATGGCATTCCTACTATTAATCGAATATTATTTGTTGTAACCTTTTTTTAAATTTAATTAAAGTACAAATTTACTTTATAAATTGTATTCATTTTTGAACACCTAAAACTACTACTACTACTTTTCCTTATCTGCACCCAATGGTGCATAGGGTACTGCATTGGTACACTGAGTGCAGTGTATCTTGAACATTTTATTACATGAAGGCAAGATGATCAGTCTTACGCTTCAGTACCAGTCCAAGGTATCACACATGAAATATTACCTAACACATAAAAACAATATATTTATTCAGAAATGGTTGCACTATGTAAAGTATTATGTCCATAGTTTCCTATTAAAACCTTGAGTAATGAAAATCTACGTATATTTTTAAATCTATATTTGCGCTATTCATGCAATTGAATAAGCATAATTCAGAAAAAATTTCATGAAAGTATATCAAGTTTAGATTAAAATTATGAAGAAACATCTAAATGTTTCCACTAGGTATGTAAAAAAAAGCCTCTTTAGCCATATGGGAGGGTCTAGATTGGTGCGGAAAATATTAGAAATTTCTATGCACCGTATCCGGAATGTTCTGGACCATTTTTCCCTTCTTATAAAAGTATTATCCTGTACCTACCTATCTATATAAATACACATTGTCTTCAAATCAATGACCACGGATAAGGGCATTTATGAATATCCACATTTAAAAAAAAAGACGGTAAAACAGAATATCATATCCAACATTTTTAAAAAAAGCATAAATCTTGTTGAGTTAAGATATTATGAAACACAAGTTGAAATTTGATTAGTTTATTTCTTCGACGAGAATTATTGTTCGATGATTATGTTATTAACTTACACCCATGCGATAATTTTTTTACAAAAGAAATATACATAATATAGAAATATACACAAACCACAATGCACAAAAATCATGTAACTAAAATAAAAAGAAGATGTGATGTATTGAATATGGGGGCCCTTAGTAAAACACGGCGTGACAATATTACGGGTTTATTATAGTGATCTGTTGGACTGACTTTGCTCCTCGGAGCTCTAACTCGGAATGACCGGCACACAGTAGACATACTACATACACACACACACGTTTGTACATCTTCTGTCACCCTCACACACAGTCTCTTTCACACACATATCTCACAGAAGACAAAACATTTCTTAAAATAAAACAAAGATAAACATGTAAATTTATTTATTTATTATCATAAATATACGACCTTCCTCTAAACAGTCAACTATCTTAATGTTATGATCTCTGAGTTGAGTAACTATGTATATACATTTTTTGTTAGAAAAAACTTTTGGCTCTGCTATCAAAATCACCCACCAATTTTTTTATTATCCCTTAGTATCCGTACATGGTGCGCGGCGACGCCGATGTTAATTTGGCTCCAGATGTTTTGCCTTTTTTACATTTTTAAAAAAGAAACTAGTACTACCTACTTGTAATAAAATTCTTACAAAGGCATTAAACTAACTATCACGCCATTCCTCTGACCGGGTAGGCAGAGATGATAGAGCGCCACACCACTCTGTCCTGGCACTAGACATTATGTAATCTTTGTGAAATCCACATGTCCCACATAGGTACATGGGATAATGGTAATTGAAGAGTTTATTTACCAATTACAAAGGTACATTAAAAATTTTAACTTCGCATACAATTACAGTTTTCACATTGTGAAAATCTAATATTGTTGCAAACAGCCACCCGTTCCATATAACAATAAGAAAATAATATCTATAGAAACCACAAAGTTAAAAAAAACATAAATCTCACAATTATATTAAATTTACAAAAATCCACAATCAATCATTAGTATTGTCATTTATTCTTGAATATAAGTTTCCCAAACTTCTGCACGCAAGTGTCGATGGTGGAATATACGGTGGTGAGGCGCCGGTCCATGGCCTGCAGGTGCGCCGTGGTCAGGGGGCTGGCGGTGGGGGGGCCGGGCGTCAGGGGGCTGGCAGACAGGGGGCCCAGAGCCTCGGAGAGGGACCCTCCCGGCAGCAGCAGCAGGCGCTCCCATGTAGACTTCCTCAATCTAAACAACAAGAAAATCACTTACCCTGACCACTGTTATGTATACAGGTGTCCAGTAAGGAGTGGACCAACGGTATGTTGGGGATAGAGGGGGTTATTATGTATTCAGAACATTTAAAAAAAAAATCTAGTTCAAGTAGTACTAGAGATATGATTTTTAAATATTTTTTTTTATTTCTGTTACTGCGTACGCTAAATGTATTATTATTATTTGTTGTTGTTACTATTTCTACTTTTTATTATTCAAGGTCATTGAGAAAACATTTGTCTTCCAAATTAAAGTGTTACTCATGAGTAGCGACATAAAAATTAGAAGCTAAAACATATGCAAATTTTTAATCACAAAATGTGCAAAGTGATATTTGAACGATGTTGGTGTAAAAAAATTACATGACAACCTAGTGAAACTTTATTTTAAAAACATCTACAGTTCACACAGATTACAAAAAGGTATAATTATGTAGTATCCAGTAATTCAGGAACATGTTTTTTATTCATAAATCCATATCAGTGAGCATTTTTTCAGTATGATTCGTTTACTGGTAGAGAATAGTAGTCAGGTGTACCATCATGCTGTAACCTAAATCGGATAGGACGTGGCAGTACTATTGCACGTCCACGACACTCATCAGATCTTAATTAATCCACTGGTTCTGGATAAATAACAACCCCTCTATCACCAACATTTCGTTGGTCCACTCCTTACAGGACACCCTGTATGATAATACTGTGAAGTATAAACACTATTTTAATTATACTAGGTACTTTATTTTTCATTTAATTGTTGACAGATTCCCGAGCTACCACAAAGTAGTTTAAAATCAAGAGAAAGAAAGAAAAATCATAACAAATTGAAAAAATAGCCGTTCGTCTCAGGACTTCAACTTGAGTCCTTCTGATTACCGGTCAGCTTCTCTATCCACTGAGAACCAACTGTACATCAAGAACTAGTCGAAATTGCATCATCGCTTCATTCACGATGAACAAAGTATAAATTAATTGACGAGTTTTTATTTTACAGTATTATAATTATTGGCTGTTTTTATTTATTTTTTGATTCTAAATGTATTTATACAGGGTTATTTTTTAGTCAGTTAACAAAAAAAAACCCTGAATTCAGTATCGTTAATAGAACCCATTTCAATAAAAAAACATGTCCTTTCTCAAATAAAAAAAAAGAAAGGCGCACCCAAATAATTCCTCAGAAATAGTAAAGACTTGGTCACCGTCCGCCCAGTACTGCGCGAGCGGCGAGCGCAACCCCCCCGCGCGCACTCCCCCGTCGCACTTACCCTTACGTGCCGCGCATGAACAACAGCTGTGAATAGGATGTACGTAATTTGTAAAAATTATAGGAATAAAAATAATAAAATCGTAAAAATAAAAAGTACATGTTTTTTTATTGAAATGGGTTCTATTAACGATACTGAATTCAGGGTTTTTTTTTGTTAACTGACTAAAAAATTACCCTGTATAAGTTACAATACAGTCCTTATAAAACTCCACTTGATTAATATTTAAGTAATTCTGAATAATATACTCACAAACAACACTGGTAAAGAGGCGCAAGAATGTCGGTGAAATCCTTATGTGGATTTCCAAAGCCTTTTCCATTATCCAGTAGAACTATTCTATCCATATATGTTTCATAATGGTGCCTGTCGCCATTTTGTATCAAGAAATCAAATATGGCCGCATCCACGAGATCCAAAAGTCGAGAAATGGGAAGAGTTTTCTTTACAATACTGAAAAATAGATTGTATTTATTAAATTGTCATTCAAATATAGAACAGGCTTGTTGCGCAGAATTTTCTGTAAATGCAGAAAAATAAAACAAAAAATCACAAAACCACTACTCGGTTTTCCGATTACATTTTATACAAAGTAGTAGCAGTACCAACCTACAGTAATCTGGGTTCCGCTCCCACTCGGCCAGTTTGTGAGGGACGTAGGTCCTCTGCCACGGGGAGCGGTACTTGCGGAAGGTCTGGTCCAGAACCAGGATCATGGCTCCCTCCAGGTGGTCACTCTGGTCTCCGCAGACGCTCTCATTTCTACGGCAGTAGAAGCACTTTCCGTAGAGGCACACAGCTCCATTTTCTAAAACAAATTTATTACTATTGATGGATAATTTTTAATATTATTTTATTCATTTTTAACACCCAAAAAAGGCATTTTATAAAAATACAAAAAATAATGCAACATACAAAAAAATCATTAAAATGTACAAGCTTAATCTACAATTCATTACAAGATAACTTGACCGAACCAATGCTTGAGTTGAAGAGATCAATATTTTCACACACTAAATTGTCATTCTTCTGAATCCGATTTAAGGAGTTATCAATAATTTGTATTCAGACTAAAAAAATAGCAATTTATTATGAAATTAAACAACTTTTGTTTTAAATTACTTTTTGCAACCTACTTGTTACAAACATTGAGCTAATAAATAGCAATTTCTTGTGGTGTGATATTATCGTAAATATAAAGAATTCTAAGTAAATTTCTCCAAAATGCCTGAAGCCATTTCAACAAATCATGGTATAAATATTTTGGCTTAATTTCCCTTCTATTAACATTACTTTTTTAAATAGAACTGGGGAAAGCCAGTTGTGTTACTTTAAACACAGGTTCTGATTGATCAGGGATCTACCAGCTTCTAGTAAAAGCTGTCATAAGTACCATTTATGCTTAAGCCGTTTCCCCTTATACATGGAGGAACTAAACTCGTAGTACAACCCGAAAACTGGTGAATCTACATCATATTTGGAGTCGAATGTGTAATATAACTTTTTAATCTGAGCTTGAAAATTATTTTTTTTCTCCTCATAAAAGCTTTCATTAGTACCGCAGATTAAGTAAAATTGCATAAATTATTATTAAAATGCGTTTTTTAAATTTTATTTTCTTCATGGATAGTATTAATTTGACTAAATAAATTTGCAAAAAATTATTTCGTACTCAATTTACTCAAAAACTATGGGACAAATAAAAAAAAAATTGACAAATCGACTCTAAATCTGATGTAGATTCACTCGTTTCCCGCTTGTACATTGAGCTTTGTTACACCAGGTATAAAAGGTTTTTTTTAACGTTGGTATCATACCATTAGTGAACATTGTCTGCTTGAGCTGCGGTGTGGCCACATCCCAGATGTCAGCGGTGGTGTGGAGCCTCCGCAGCACGGCCGGGGGCACCCAGGGCAGGCCGAGCAGCATGGACAGGCAGAAGGCCGCCACCTCCGCATTGTGGCGGTCCTTGCCCGAGTACACCGACCCTCGGATCACGTGCTCCCTACTGTACCACTGGGGCTTGAACAGCACATGTTGCCCACCCTGGTATACAAATATTTAAGACGTAAGTTTTGGACACTTGGAAAGTTTATTCTTGGAAATGCAAAAATATAAAAATAAAATATCAAATTTGAAGATATATTTTCCGTCCCGTATAAAGTCCGCATAACTGTAGAATAAGAAGAGAAAATAAGGAGTTTTTAGTACAACAATAGAAATAATATATTATAAGGTAGGTACCTCAAGAGTGAGTAGGAGCTTTAGTTGCGTTCCTTTGCGAGAATTTTCTGCAGAAATGATTTTTGATGTTCTTAAGGCTTCGAGAAGATTTGCGAAATGTTTATCCTTGGTTGAGTATACTACGCCATCTGAGAGCCACTACAAAATAAGATTAAATAGTGAAAACATGTTTCTCACCAAAAAAGTAATAAGCTTGTATTTTTTATGAACATCAACATTAAAACAAACTAACCTGTCTTGCAGATGACCACACAGTGGAAATGTTTACACTAGCTTTTAAAACTAACTGTCTTTTTAATTCGTTAAATACCGTGTAGAAATTTGTATTTACATTCGAATAAACCGGAATATACTTGTCACTTATGTCTTTTAGTGGAGCTTGATAACCCTGGGTAGAGGTTTTTTTCAAACTCGGCGTTTCGTTGCTTATAACTCTCAGGAAATAAATGTTTACGATGAAAATTATTCCTATAAATAAACCGGAGAGAGTCAAAACATGACATTTTTGTCTCCTTGTCATCTAAGTTGCATGTGTGTTTGACGTTTGGCAGATAAACGAAACTGATCGAAACGTCAAAACATAGAGATTTTGATACCCAATACAGCAACAAAAACAGTTTTCCATTAATTAAGGAAAGACACATCACATTATTATTCACTAGTGAAAAGAGCTTCAGTATTTCGACCTCGACAGAACATTAAGATAAACCTTGGCCCTCTAAATAGTCTACCTTGATAAAAATCTCGTTTTGGCAAGCGAATGGAAACATTTTGCCGCCGAACTGCAGCAAAAACGAGTGGCTAGAAATAAAAAAACTTGAATGAAACTTTACTGGTATACGCACCTACTTGAAATTCATACATAAATTTTTTATTTAATTTTATTTTCTGGAGGGATGCATTTTACAAAGATTTTCAAATATAAGGAAATATGGCATAAGAATTTGGTAAGTGTATTTTATTACTAGTGAATGATCCCACATAATCATAAATACTAGTAATAAAATAGATCCCAACCAGTCAAATTCTTCGTTTTGTGTGTCTTGCTAAGGAAGGTCATGTGAGTAGAGGTTTTGAAAATTATTAAGATGGTATGCTGATCCTTAAAAATCTGTAAAAATTCCAAAGTTCACAAATATTTTTAAAACAAAATTATGGTGTATCTTTCCACAAGCAAGTTATTTATTGATAACAAGAATGATTTTAAACAGCTAATTATAATATGATTTCCAATAACTGAAAGAACATAATATTCGCCGTTATGGATACATTTATTTATTGGTCTCTTTTGTTTGTACACTATACATATTTATATAATGTATTTTAAAACAAACCATGTCAGAGTTACAACATAATCTGTGCTAACAGCGCAACGGTCGTCACTATAGGAATATGGCCAAAGCACATAATATCTTCAAATTTTTGTATGGGAAATGTTCGAAAGGCAGTCCCTTGTTTTTTAAAATTTCTTGACATTTTATTATTAAACCTCCTCGTTTCATTTCATATTTTTATTCTTAGTAAGCTTTTTTAAAAATTAAATACTTATCAAAAACAAAAACTTAAACGCACAGAAGTAATATTTGTAATAAATTAACACATTTTTTTTGCTTATAAAAATATTTATTTACAAGTGTAGAAATAATCTAACAAATCATTATGAATTTGGACCAAAATCTTAGGATTATTTTAAGCATCGCAATGACATTGATAGGTACCTAACTTTTACATAAATACTTTAAAATATTATTGATCGGTTGCTCGTATCATTACTTACTCCACTAAGCGCCAGTTTTATAAACATCCATTGTAATGCTAGACTAACTAATAATTCAATATTTTATGCATTTTAAATAAAATATTACCTGATTAGAGTGATTAGTATAATATCATACGTTACTAACGGATGTTTATAAAACTGACCTAAAATAAATAATATTTTGGTGTATGTATTGTAAAAAAACAAATAATTATATTTTGTAATCATAATAAATATGTACATATATAATATTCTGGTGAATGTTAATACTGAATTTTATTGGATCATATTTGGCTGTAAAACTCGTTACTATATGAACAGTAATTTTAAACAGAAAATTGTTGTATAAAAATCCATATTTATTGTTGTGCACTTATTTTAAGTAAGCAAGTATGTATTTTTGAAGAAAGTCTCCCCCTAGAAAATTGCTGTCGATGGAGTTTTCATAGATTTTTAATTAAATTATTACAAAAATATACTATGGTAAACAGATTAATTATTTTGATTATTTAAAGACGTCACATGTCATATTAATGGATGTGAATATATTTTTTAATGTAACAAAATAGTAAAGTTAAAATTTTTTTGGTCGGGTCAGTATAAAATATGTTGCACATACATATTTATTATTATATTGATACAAAATTCTACTAAACAATTATCACAGAGGAAATTGACTTGTGCATTAAATAACATTTAACAAATGTCCTATTTCAGCTTGTCCACAGTAGCCATTATCGTCAATATTACGCAACATATCGAGATAGTGTATCGGCAGATTGCTTTCCAAAGCTCCCTGTATAATGGTTTCTTTGTAAAGAAGAGATGGTTTTCCCGAAGGAAATATGCCGTGATTCTCCTCAATAATGGAAGCGTCCACAGTGCGCTGGTAAACTCTGCACTGTAAGGATTCTCCACTAAGCAACTCCACATCCACCATCCTGGGAAAGTATATATTATCTGATACTCCTTCTTGACTGAAAAAACAAAACAAACTGTAACGGAATTTTTTGATAGTTTCACCAAGTTAACCATTAGCCATCAGATGGGGTTGCGAGTGAAGCACGATTTCAGAAGGAGTAATCCTCATTTCTTATCCTCCATTTTTTATGGGTTTTGTAAAATATTATGTTAAACTAAATAAGTCAATTTTATCAAGACAAACATTTAAATGTGTTTAGACTTTTGAATTCTATTTTACAATGAGATAATAAGTAACTAGCTTTAAATTACAAATATACACATAACGTTTTTTATTTGTAAATAGTAGGTATTATAGGACAAAGCATTTATTTATAGAAACATATTTACCAACTTACTGTTGTGTAAGAAAAAAGGCATATTATTTCAACAGAACTGCATAGTAATACGATAATCATGTTTTTTAAAAAGTAATAGTTAAACATAGTTTATTATTCATGAATAAATTTGGAGGCACATAGACAATGTGTTGGCTGATCTGGATAAGCCGGGCGAAAGGGATGGCTGGGAGCAGAAAACCCAAGATCGAAAAAAGTGGAATTTTTATCATCAAGGAGGCTAAATCTCTTCATGAGCTATATGGCCATCTGAGTAAGTAATAAACATGTGTAGGAGGGTGTTTGTCACCAAAGAGTTTAGTATATTTTAATTTCTGATGGATAGCTCCATGGAATATTATGATTAACAAAATATTACGATGTTCTGGATTGCGGGTATGGAAAAGAAAGGAATACAAGCTTTATTCGCATCACAAATTAGAGTAATAAAAGTCTGTCACAACAGGTCCATACAAGTTGCAGTGTGTCAGTAGCTTAGCCATGACCCCCACCATAGAATAAAGATAAGTAATTCATTATTTAAGATTAAGAACACCTTACTTGTCCAAGTCAGGTAAGTTTTCAATGTCTATTTCCCAAATAGTTCCCCAAACTAGATGACCGTAGGTAGGGACAATAGTAGCGGAAGCTCCTCCCCAACGCTGGGAAAAACCAAAAAAATCCAATTTGTGATCCTAAAATGAGAAAATGTATTAGCAAAACACATATTTTTCACATTCACAAAAGCATTTCCAACGTCTAACATCTATAAATATGATATTACATTAATATACATATACATACTACTTAATTGTTTACTATCTTGACAATTGACCATTTTATTTTGTTATACATTGATCCGTATTATTATTTTTGGTATTAAGTATACAAACTTTTCCGAGTGGGATGTCCTGAGACATTTTTTCACATACATTTGTTACCTACAATATACATAATAGTGGGATGTCTTACATACTAACCTTTAAACAGCCTATGTTTTTTCGCAGTGCAGATGGGTTTTGAATACGAATTCTCTTTTCCAGCAAATTGCTACCATAAGCAAAATAAAAAAACGATTTTCTAGAATTATTCATGTCGATTTGATCTGGAAATATACAAGAAAAAAATATTCGTTACAAACATAATAATGAATCAAGGTAATACCTGCTACTTGATATTAGAAGAAAAAACATAATCAAAATGAAAATTTATTATTACCCATTTAAATGCTACTTAATTTAACATCACAATTCTTCAAATTCACAATCCCACCACCACAATCCTCTCACAAAAATGGAAACCAAAGAACCAAATGTGAAACGTCAAATTATTTGTGGTTATGTCGGTTATATTACGGATAATAATAATATAAATATATTAATATGTCAAAAGTCAAAACGAGTCAAACGTCAATGCTGAATGCCAAAGACTTGTCAATGCACATGTCAAGGCAGGGTCAAGGCACCCAAAAGGCACCGGTGAAATGGTACCGGTGACTAGAGTAAAAAGCAGAACGAACCTTGTTTACGACAAACTAACAAACTGAAAGAAAATTGTGACAATGTTGTACAAAAGGTGGGTATTATAATAATAAAAGAAACTATGGGTAATTTTTATTTTATGAGAAAGGAATGTAAATAGTTTTTTTGACATTACGCTAGAAAAAATATATAATTCTAAATGCTGATAATGAAATCAATAAAGGATGATGAAATTACATAGATATTTTTAAACAGTTTGCAAACTGCAGAAGAAACTGTTCCGTATAAAGTGCGCTTTATATTTATGTACTTAATGAGTTGTTTGGCTGGCGCTGAAGCGTAAGACTGATTATCTTGCCTTACCACTTATTGATGTACCAACGCAGTGCCTTATGCATTATTGGGAGCGGTTAAGGGAGAGTTGTATAGTATTAATTGATAAAAATACATATGTTTTTAAAAAATGTTTATTATTTATAACAATCCCTACTTTATGATTTTTAATTAAATCAGTTGATAATAATTTTTGGTAGGTAGTTATTTTTCAAATGCTGCTATTTCTCAATGTGAAATATATACATGGTGTAACAAAACTAGTAGTACACCCCGAAATCTGGTGAATCTACATCCTATTTAGAGTCAAATGTGTAATGTGACTTGAATCTGAGCTTGAAATTTTTTTCTTTTCTTATTAAAGCTTTCATTAGCACCACAGATTAAGTAAAATTGCACAAATTCATATTAAAAACCCTGTTTTTGATCTTGTTGTATTTATGGATAGTATTAATTTGACTAAATACATGATATTTGATAAAAATTTGCCAAAAATTATCAACAAAAAAAAAACTTCGTACTTGATTTTCTCGGAAACTATGGGTCAAATAAAAAAATTGTATTCTACAAAATCGACTCCAAATATTATGTAGATTCACTGGTTTCCCGCTTGTACATCGAATTTTGATAATGTTCAAAGGATCAATTATGATTTAAAACACCTGCTTGCTTCTTGATTTTTATGTTTTCATTTCCCCTACAAAAATGTAACATCCCAGTCTTGACTGTTCTGTTATCATTGTGTCATTATTCAATTCAGTTGACAAATCATTCAATTGAAACACTAACAAGTCTCGTCAGTTATCTAAGCTTGTTTTGCATGATTGAGAAGATGATATCATAATACTGTTTTCGTGGACACTTTAAAGCTAACTGCGCTCCAGTAAGAATATAACACTGGTCATGGGGACTCATATCCTCAAGTTATTTGTATTTTTTTTTGTCATAAATGGAGGTAAATTGATATAATATACCTAAAAATATTATTATAGTGCATATTATAGTAAAGTGTGTGTAGTTACATTTATATTATAGTGTTATTATTATTAGTTATATATATGATAGTGGTTCAAGAGTTATCTTTTTTTAAAAACCTATAGTACCTATACATATTAATTCCAATCACATTAATACTTGTATTAAAAGTAAATGTAAAAGTCACTTTTGTAAAATTAAGTTTTGAATTGAAAACAGTCATTTAATTATAGAAAAAAGTAAATTATGTAGGTACTATTACTAATAATAATAATCAATACTCAATTTATTCTTATGAAGCCAACAAATTTCAATAAAAAAATCATTCCTCTATGTCTCTTGAGAGTCCTATGCACATTTTTGCCTATTTTACGACATGCCTGACGTTCTGGAAGTTCACTGCTGACAATCCATCAGCGGTTTATGTCAGAGTAGTGAAATATGGAGCTGATTTAGCTAGACATCCAATAACTGATAGTGGCCTATTGTACCTATGGCTTGGAAGCAATAATTAGTGTAATCTATACATAGTGTAACAAAACTCGTAGTACTCGTATATCCCGAAAACTGGTGAATCTACATCATATGATTTTTGAATTTGAGCTCAAAAACATTTTTTTTTTCTTCTTTCAAAGCTTTCATAAGTACCGTAGATTAAATCAAATTATACGAATTCTTGCTAAAATTAAGTTTTTGCTTTTGTTTTCCTACTACATAGTATTAATTTGACTAAAGAGATTATATTTAATGATAATTTGTTAGAATTTTGAAAAAAAAATAAACTTACTCAATTTTCTCGAAAACAATGAGTGAGACATGGCATGATCAAGTAAAACTAGTGCTTGAAAGTGGGCATGTAAGAAGTCGGAATAATCGACGTGCGTGCATGAGAAGATGTATGAATATGGAGGAAGCAAGAGAAGTATGCCAGGACAGAGTGGTGTGGCATTCTCTCCTCTCTCTGCCTACCCCTTCGGAGAAATGGCGTGATGGTTAGTTAGTTAGTTAGTCTATGAGTCAAATAAAAAAATGTTATTCTACAAAATCGACTCCAAGTATCATGTAGATTCACTGGTTTCCTGCTTGTATGTCGAGTTTTGTTACACCATGTATGCACAGGGAGCAGAAATGAATTGATCATGAGATGATGATGAATATTACAAAACTGTTTTTAGGCAGACATAATTTTTGGCAAATTAAATTAACAAATTATTAGGTACCTATAGGCCGACCATTTCTCATTTGGTGAGCCTAACTAAATCTATAGATTTTACACGTAGTAGAAAAAGGTAGGAAAAATGATTACTTTTTGTTTATTATAGATGTGAATTGTCAAAATTTTCCATGTTCTGGAACATGTGATTCGTCAGAGAGAACATCATTTAAGGTCGGACACACCTATGTGTATAGATACACTACTGACGCCATTATCCGTGCCAACATATCTGATAATGGAGACCTCAACCGTAATGTAGGACTCACTTTAGCATCAGATGTTGAAGTCAACGTTCTTTCACCGTGTGACTTGATTGTAAAAGTAGGTATAAAATAGATTATTTATTTACACACCTACCCAAAATATTATACTATTATTTTTATTCAGAAGTTTCTTTAATAAAATGTGAACACAGAACATTATTTTACCTAAACAAGAATAATAATGTGTTATCTTGGACTGATGCTGAAGCGTAAGACTAATCATCTGCCTTTCGAGTAACAAATTATTAGTATTCTCTGCACTTGGTGTACCAATCCATTGCCCTATGGACCATTCGGTGTAGATAAAGGAAAGTAGTAGTAGTACATACATAAATAATATGATTTATGTATTATGAAATGTTGAACAAAGTCTGGAATAGGCGTCAATTTGTAAATTTACCATACCAAATATATTTACAATTTAAGGCACTTCCCCCTCCCTGTCAATAAAAACTGAACTTCATCTTTTCATTTTCTAGCCCTTCCCCTATTTGACAAATGTTATGTTTGGCCGAAATCTAAATTATTATTAAGCCATAATGAAAATTTATTGTAATTATATAGTCTATGATTATAACTAGCAAATTTAGTTGAATAGTAATTGTTATTTTCTAACTTATCATTTTATTCTAGATTGTAATATGTTATCATTAATTTAAAGTTGAAATATAAATAAAATGAATAAATAACTTTTTTTTTCTAGATTGAAAACACAAATTTGAAAGGTTTTACAAATGGAACAGCCGAAGAAAATGATGACTCGGAGTTGAAAAAAATTTCTGAAGCCTTAAGTAAAAACAGTGTCTACGTACATTATAAGAATGGCTCCATCCCAGAAATATGCTTGGGGAGTTCAGATCCATCGTGGGTTCTCAACATAAAGCGCGGTATTGTATCACTTCTGCAATACAACTGGAGCAATGAAAATCATACCAAAGTTGAAGTAAGTAGTAAAAAGATCTTTAAATTGCTTTTGAGTATTTTGTTTTATTTTTCGCCATTTTTGAAATGTAACCTCTAGTCTAATATTTTGTCTTGCGTCGGAGTGTCACTAATTTCAGAAATGACTCTCCACTTCAATGTTTTCTCTAATATATATATGGTGCAGCTCTGTGATATTATTTTATTATTATTTATTATTATTTAATATTAGGCGAGCAGCTTAAAGCTGATATGCCTAAATCGGACAGTTAGTTAGGTTTAAACTTGTCCAGTCCATTCTTAAACCCGTTCACACTATTCGCAATGACCAGCTCCTGCGGTAGCCCGTTCCAGCTATCTACCACCCTGTTGCTCAGGAAATGTTTTCTTGGGTTCTGATTAAAAACGGGTCTTCTCCAGCTTAAGGTTGTGGCCTCGAAGTCGTGCGTTGTTTTTCAGTTTAAAGATTTCAGACAATTTATTACACTTATAGTGACGGTTCATTTTATTAAACTTTTTCCGGTAAGAAGCATTGTTGATCATCCTACCTTCATGTAATAAAATGATCAAGATACACTGTACTTGGTATGCCAATGCAGTGCCCTATACTCTGTTGGGTGCGGATAAGGGAAAGCAGTAGAAGGAAATAATGTTCTAAAAACTCTCTTTTGAATTCATCATTAGCACCACCCTCTACATCAACAAAAACATTGGATCCACTATAATATCTTACACCGAAATTGTACATAAAGCTGAATAAATCAAATTAATAATTTTTTATTACAAAAAACTTTACAGACTGACATCCTCGGTACATGTGAGTATCAGTACACGTCCGGAGAAGCAGATGGATGGAGAATTATTAAGAAAAAAACGGATTTAAGCCGATGCACGGCCAGAGGAGGACCATACATTTTTGTTAATCAAAAACATTCACCATTACCTCTAACCTTCATGAGGTCTTTTCTTCCTTTGGAAATGTTAAAGTAAGACCATAATTATTTACATCCAAATCGATTTTTTATATGGATTTACATAGTTAAAACCATCTTTACTTATAATTTCATAAGTTTTAAACATCATTATTTTAACAATAAGTTTAGTTCTTTTCATTAAATTATGTTTCTTTACATTTAAAGGAGCACTCGGTACTGTAAATATGTACTGGGCGATACACAGCAGCCAGTAATGGTCACATGTAAAGAAAGGCATAGATTTTACCCGATTTATACAGCTAAGAATATGCTAGTCACTAATATTACCCAACATTTGGCCTTGGACAGAGTCATCATAAAAGAAATGTCTCAATTTGAAGGTGAGAACTGTTGCACACTGGAATTCTCCCTTTGAGTAAGTAGGTACCTTCAGCAAAGTACCTACTTCCCTTTCCCAAATGACATTATATGATTTAGTATTTGAAATATTTAGTGTTCTATTTTATGTTTTGTTTTTTCTATTATTATTGAACATTCTTGGTTTTTTGGTTTTTTGCTTCATTGGATTAATAAACATTTCCTCTTTTCATAATTTTTTTTTAAAATTTTGATTAAAAAAAAAACTCCCGCATGTGTGCTTGCATTTTTGACTACTTACTGACATTACCCATATTATATAAACACCTTTTTAAATTAATTACTTTATAAATTAGCGTCAGCTATATGTCAGAATCAATCAACTAATTTCGCCTCCCTTCCTCTGAGCAAATTCTATAAGTCGTAAATCTGATTCACAATTAGGATTCTCCCACAAGAGAAGTTCGGAGACTGCAGGAGTCGATAAAAAGTAATAAATTACTAAATGTATTCATTTAAACCTCCGCAATAGGCCAGAAAGTCAAATCACAAAACATCCAAGATTAAGAAATATCATTTACCTGAATTTTTTTGTGATCTCACTGGGAATCAAACGTGGAACCTTTAGTATATGAAGCCCATTTCTTTATTGATTTTTGAGTTGATTAAAGTAAAATACAAAACATTTATTCCGACTTCCCTTTGTCTATGATTTCTTTGGCAAGTATCAATCAATACTTAGAGAAGGTACAACCTACCTTCAATCAAGAATTCACTAGAAGGGGCATTTCCATACAAATGTTCTAAAAATATATACGCTTCCTAGGGTTAAATTCATAACACTACTTATTATCAAGTTCCACCGTCTCAAGACTCTAGCACTTAATCCAATACACGAAACATGTAACGTAGATGTCTAGTGGATGATGTAGATTCCTATTGATAACGTAGTGGATAACTAGACACAAGAATGTCACTTCTAATGTTTTTATAAATGTTTTTTTTCACTTATGTATCAATAACTTTACTCCTATTTCAGGTCCTCTTGAAAAAAACACATTATCCTTCCAACATGAAGAGGAAAAAAAATCCACTAAACTTGAAAACCTAAAAGATGTATTACATATATGGAGTGATACTGATTTGCTGGCTGCAATTCTGGACTCCCCTAATTTTAGATCGGTTGCGTATAATTCAACCTTTGAAGAAATGATGGATGTAACCTTTAACTCTGCAAATGTTGAATCATCGGCTGATAAGTTTGACAATAGAAGGTGAGTATGTATAGTAAAGAATGAAATTTCACATACAGTTTCCATGAGTCAAAAATTTCAAAATCACTCTTTTAGAGATAAAACAAACTATAGTTAGGTACCCATGTCGGAGAAGTTATTGTGCACTAGGCACCATTGGGTGCGAATAAGGGAAAGAAAGAAATAATATGAACTGCCAAATTTATTCTAACCTCCCCTCTTTAATTTAGTAAGAAATTTAATTTCCTACTGGCGGCTTCCGTAGCGTAATAGATAAGACGCTGGACTCTCTATATGGAGGTTCCAAGTTCGATTCCTGGTGAGAACACAGCAATCAGAAGTGATTTTTCTCCAGCCTGGGTATTTGTGATGTAGTTCCCTCTGTTATTGAGATGCAAGTAAATTTAGACGACACCTTCGTACATTTTTGTTGATTTCTTGATGTTACTTTTAGGATCAATGTTTCTATCAATCAACAAACATTACATTTTAAATACAGATTGATAAATAATTTTATTTGTAGTAGTTTTATGGTGATGTCTCTTTTCAATGTTTTATTAAAAATTAACGTTCTAAAGGTGCCATATTATAAGTAGTAGTGATTGCAATTATTTTTTATTTACAGCCATTTTTAATTATTCCTGACATTTGGGATCACACTTTTCTAAGTATCTCAGGACTTGTTAATACTTTTTGCTCCGGAAGAGTAAATTGTTATAATGACACTGAAGTGACACCCCTCGTGCAACATTGGGAAGCTCCACTCACCCTTATGGCGGAGACTTTGAGGTACCTAAACTTAATGTTAATTCCAGCTTAATAAGATTTTTAAACAATTTCTTAATTTTTTTCAATTGACTTTTCAAGAGTTTTTTTACTGGGTAAAAAATTAAAATGAAAAATCACAAGATGATAGGCGCGATTATTTTTTATATTGGTTAATAAATAAGAGAATAAGGGGTTAAACTTGTACTTGTACTGAACAAGTAAAGCGAACGTCTAACGTCACTTCGTGAGCAGAGAGATGGAAGCGCTTCACTTCAAATCTGTCTGTCTTTTTCTTTCTACCACAATCGAAACATGCATAATATGCATTGCATATATATTATGTACCATATCAGTGCCAACATAAAAGAATGTCGTTTTTGGCCAAGCAAATTTTGTAAATAAAAATTATGAATGAAAATATTGAATTCAAAACTTTTTAAAGTGACTTTAAAATAACTTTTTTATAATATTTTTTTTAAAATTGTAGATTGCATCAAATCTCATATATTCCTTCTTAGTGTTTAGATTATTATTGCAGAACGAAATTTCTACATTCCATAAGTTTTTTTTCTTCTTACAACTTAACTATGTATGTCCTGTTTTTATGGCTTTGGAGTTGGCACTCGCCATCTCAATTTTGAATAAAAATAGCTTTATCATGAATTATTGGATTCTTAAATTTATGGAAATTAATAAAATTTAATTTATTTTCAAAATTGAACAAAGTCAAAATGTGAACTTATGAAATGTTTAATTTCTATCCCTATTAATTTATTGCTTATTATTAATATAAATGCTTTTTTAAGGCAAAAAAAAGAGACACCGAAAGCAGAAGTAGATTTTGTGGATTACTATGCTATTCTGCTGTCACTGAAGGCCGTTGGAAATGCTGGATTTACAACAAAGCTAGATATTATCATGGGCATGATTCAAGTAAGTCAGAATGTCAACAATCTATTCACTGGACAGTTGATTTTATAATATGAATAGTGTACTGGAAGACATTTTTATTTTTGATATTGTCTCATTTAGGATGTAAAATTACCTGCGGAAATACGAACTGCTGGAATTGACTCATTAAGAAAAATGTCAGCTGATGTGAATGCTTTAGTTTGTCAAGATCTTTTAGCTCTGCTAATGAAAACGGTACGTCTTGATTGTTACTTTTTATGTCTTGAAAAATGTTCTCCATTTACTTTTAGTAATCTGAATCAAATAATAAAACAGATGTTTTCTATGTGGATTTTTGTAATTTGTATCGGATGATGTATTATTTTTTAATAACTGTATTTAAAAAAAATGATATGCATATTTTACTTGTGAATGATACTTCCATCAAGCGTGTGTAGTAACATTTTTTGATGTTGGGTACTTTTTTCCAGGATGATGATCCAGAGGTTCGGATCGCCACATATTACAAAGTTTTGGAATGTCTACCAGCTGATCTGACAGAGAAAATTATCTTTTTACTACAATTTGGCGAAACAGATGAAGGTTTGTATCATTATAAATTATAATATAATATGAAAATTTGGGTTAATGTCCCACTAGTTGGACCACGTACCAAATGCTGACCGAACTTAATTTTTTTTTTTTTAATGACACATTTTTACATTACTGTTAGCTGATATGTATATTATTGCTGTCATGTATTATCATGTAGTATCATAATAAAACAAAGTCAGTGAACAATATTTCATTCACTTGTGATAATATTATAGTCTTTTAGTTGCTCTTACATTCTAAAATAACATAAACATTTACATTTCAGCTTCCTCTTTTATATGGAATCATTTCTCACAAGCATATGCAGTTTTACCTGATCCTCTTCAGAAAAATGTTACGGAAATCCTCCACGATAGCTTCTTCCGTTCTAAATACCAACTGGACATCGGGAACTCGGCTTCTGTAATGGAGATGACAAAGAGATACCCTGGACTAGAAACGATAATGAACTCTGATAGGAAGATTATAAATAAAAACCGTTTACCATGGACAGCTAATGTCAAAATAGGCATATCAGCTTTCTCCAATAGGACTAATATTTTTGAACTAGATGGACATTTGCGTGATATTGATACCCTACTACTTGCATTATTTGGTCGTAATGATTTACTAAAAAAAATACATTGACATTCCGAATTAATTTAGTTTTCCTACATCTATGGGCATGACTTTTGGGTATGATTTTAACAATACAATTATGTCCCATTTAAAATTTAACAGCGATGCAGATTTTAAAGATGCTGGGAAATCTAAATTCAATATGGAATTCAACATAACACCAGGTGTGTCCCTAGAATCATCAATAGCTATGAGTCTTGATGCACGTTTTTTCAAAAAAGGTTTGAATTTAAGCTTAGATTCAAGTGTGAAAAAGAATATCAAGGGAAGTATTCATTTGGAAGGAGGGAAGAGAGAAGATTTTCAAATTTCACTTCCTCAATCTTCAAGCAATGTCTGTAAAATAGACTGGAGTGTAGTAGAAATATTCTAACGCTTTAAATGTTGTTTCTTTATAATAAAAGCTTGTAGAAATAGATGAGGATCAACCTGTGATTAACCTATGTGTATATTAGCTGCGCTGGGATTGGTTATTCATAAACTGCTTGTGATAATATTATAATTATAAAATTTACGATAGTACATATATGACCAATATCTTCCATATTTATTTTTTTGTATTGCCTTGTGGAACCGGTAAAAGAGGAGTTTAAGTAAAATAAACTTTTTGAAAGAGTTTGCTGTGTTTTTATCCCCTCAGTTTTAATGTGTCAAAGTGGTTTTTACAAATGGATACTCAATTTTAGAAACAAAAAAGGGTTGATATTTACCTACTATAAAAATAAAAGTAATGGAAACTGAATTTTTTTTAATAAAATTTTATTATTTTAGATTTTTTACATGGAGGCATTATAAATAAGTAGTTCTTTGTAAAGTATAGTTAACCTATTTATTATTTTAATGTAATTTTATTCTTCAGCAGTGTTTTGTGTTAAGTCTCAATGACAAATTAAACATAATTTTCACGAAACAGCAATGTTATCCATTCGGATTGATTTTTATTTGAAGCCTATTATAGACTCGATGGAGAAAGATATCTTATTCCTGCAGACTTCAGCCGATATGTTTTTATCATGTACGTTTTTTATTTCACAAATAGACAGCTTATTAGATTCTAAAGCGAGATCTCTATCATTTGTGCAGTCCACAATGTTTCCAGGACCCAAAGACTCGACTTGAACATAAGAACTGTCACTTGCGTCGTCCGTTATTTTTGAGTTTTCAGATTTGAAAAAAGAAAATGAACTTTCATATGGAAGCATTCTCATTTGTTCTGTTTGGATTATGAAATCTCTCACAAATGAGCTGACTGCAAGGGTGTTGAGGTTATGATGCAAGGCTGGGCTGGTGGGTATGTAAGGTGCAGTTTGGGGCATAGCGGAGCAGTCCTGCAGTAGGCGAGTTCGGAGGAGGGCGGCAGTGTGCGCCCGCAGCGGTGCCACGGGAATGGCGGGAACTGACTCCAGGGCGCTGTCAGCGAAGGTCCTCCTCTTGCGTAACCTCTCATTCATCTCCGGGTCTCCAGTAAGTGGCACCCATCTTTGATAGCCTTTAAAAAAAAGTCAGAATATAATAGATACCTAGATACCATACCTAGATACCATAGATACTTAATCATAAATAGGAATTCAGTAACTTTCAAAACATTTTTTTTCAAAGATTCATAATTCAACATATTTTTCTTTTTGACATAGCCTGGCAGCATAGGGACGTATCGGGGGATACTTGGTACTGAATCACATGCATATTATATCACTTTATTTATTTGCACTTGTAAGAGCTCATCAGTTTCAACGATTCGAGAAAAAAATCAATATTTTATTTTCTATAGTACGAATAACGGTATTTTTTCTATTTTAAATAGCCTGCGCTTCGATTCTGTTAACTTTTTTCAACTACTGCGCATACGATTTTGTACTGAATTCGTATGCGCAGAAGTGTCTAAAACCTTGAGAGAATCGCACCGCTGGCAGTCTTATAGGAACGCATCGGGTGATACTTGGTACTGAGTTATGTGCATATTAAACCACCTTTTTTACTCCTAATACCTAGTTAGAGTTTATCAGTTTAATATATTTTTTTAACAATATGAAAAGTGATTTTTTGATTTTTTGACTGTGCATGGCGGGCTTATAGGGATGCCTCGGGATATGGTTTGTAGCACATTACATACATATTTAGTCAATCTTTATTAACATACATGTTAGAGCTCATCAGTTCCTAGCGGTCCAAAATAAATAGGCTCTTAATTAAAAAAATCCATACAAATTAATCTGTATATTTTTTTTTCAGACGTGGTTCTGGTTTTGATGCACCCAAATCAATTTATTTATGTGTTTTTATTAATTAGAAAAATACTAAATCAAAAAATCGCAACTCGATGTTTAAAAATTCCAATGTGTATGAAGCTCGATTTTCGGATCTGTGCCGCGGCGCGGCACGGCGGGGCGCGGCGTCGCGCGTCGCGTCGGAGTCGAAATAATTTTATTTTTTTAATTTTTTTAAATGTTATTAAAAGAAATCTATGCAATCTTATGATATTTGCTTATATTTCAATTTGTAAATACTATTTTCAATAACGCCTAAGCGGCTTGTGCTTGAAAATAGGAATCGAGTCGTGTCGAAGTGGGGATTCGAACCGACGATCTCTGGACTCAGAGACCGCGACGCTATCCACTGGGCTACCACTCGTTCAAATAATAATAATGTTGTAAGATGGTTGTAAGTCTATGTAGGTGGTTACAAATATGGATTTTATTTTTTAAAAATGCCTCTTTAGATGAGGTATGATGAGTTATGTATAATTAAGATTACGTATGTTTTTCCAATGAATGCAGTAAAATAAATCATCGAAAATATAATTTCACGGAACCTTCAGTGCTATCCGTTTGTCAATCGCTTAATTTAAGCGAGATAGAGTTTACATATTCAATGAGTTCAATGAATATCTGGGAATATTTTGTACGGTCAGTGGATAGTAAAAACTTTGCAAGTGAAATTCGATTAAAACATTAAAATTTTTGTAGAGAAATGTCTAATGGGAAATGGCGTGATGGTTAGTTAGTTAGAAATGTCGATTACCGCAAAACGTGATAAACGTGGAAAGCTCAATGATAACCAAATAGAATAGAGGTATGTACAGGTAGGTACTTATTCCTTACATCACTGATGATGGTGTTTGTACCAATCGTTTTATTTTTTTGTAGATAGGGTTAAATAAATAAATAATTTAAACTATACACAGGCTTCAGAACTGCGATCACCAAAACGTAGGATTAGATAATATCGTAGTAAAGTTGTGACGCGTATGTGACGGTAATTGGTACGCGTCGATACCTAAAATATATGAAAATACATACTTCGGTGGAAAAACCTGCGGAATAAGATCGTTTGGAGGGGCGGCTGCGGGCGATCATACCGCGTTTTGTCCTGATTTTTATAAACATGAACATCTATTTGTTCGCCTCGTATATAGCATAGTTGTAGCGCATTACGAGCAAGGGACAAGAAACACGATACTTCCTCATCTTGTAACTGGAGCCGCTGAGAAATAGATTAGGAGTGCCAAGCTAAATATTTGCTGGCAAAAATGATAATATTTAAACGTTTCTAAAATCCTTAATGAGACGGGAGCCGGGCTGTCTGGAAGATGCATTTTTTGTCGGAGTTTTTCAAATTCCGGAGTCTCCCCAGAATATAACGTGTGTATAATATTATTAATGATGTATTCCATAAATTTTTCGACAGTCAACTAATGGTCCTGTTGAAATATTATGCAGTGATTTATTAGTAAATACACCCTCATTTCAGTAAATATGAAATTTCACCGCTAATAAATAGGTAGGTATAATAAAGTTATACCTGGGTACTTTTACATGTATTTATCCAAACTTGTGTCTAATATCTATTATTGTATCAAATTATATCGAGCATTTTTGAAAATGTAGGTAGGTACCTAATACCTACCCCTTGAAGAAAAGCACCCACGCCGCGTAGCTAGGTGGTACCTACCTACCTACTCCCGGAGCGGGGTTGGTATTGAAAAATGCAATAAAATTTTTTCAACACAGAATTTTCTAATAAAAGCTAAAATATCTATTTCGTATAATTAAATGCGCGTAAAAACAAGTGGAAGTTGTGAAGTTGTCCTTAAAATAATAATAAGTAAGTATATCCAAGAAATAAATCGGGAAACCGACGCCAACGGCAACGGGTGTTCTTTATTACTCAAGAGACAAGCTTACTTCAGTCACTTCCACTAAAACAACAGAAATAAAAGCTCAAATCTTAACACATCGCTTAACTTTACTCCTCCTATACAGTCACTTAGAACTCGTACAAAAACATGATCATCTATCCTCGGTTAAATTCGGCAGAATGTAACGATAAATCTCTTTTAACAAGTGGCATTATTTAGCCGGGGTTTGTTGGTCAATTTGGGGACAGTTATTTGGGAATTGTTGTGTTTTGATAGGATATTCGACACCACGGAGAAATGAATAAACAAAAATATAATATTAATGGGTGTTAGGTTTGTAAATGAGATCCATGGGACATACTGTTCCTGACGGGTGGCAGCAGAAAGAGGAAATTTACTTACTTTATATATATTGTAATACTTACCTAATGTTTTTTATAACAAAAAAAATATTCGTAATTATAGTAAATAAGCAGGTACCGAGTACGCGGGTCCATGCGGTTTTTATCTGAGGTCAGCATTAAAAATGATTAGTTGCTAATCATGATTATTTATTAGCTGCCACAAAACTTTAAAAAAATTATCACATGTACCTACCTATCTAGGGATGTCCACATAGGAGCGAACGTGGCGAAAGAAGAAGAAGTACCTACTTTAAACTAATGTCTAGAGAAATGAATATCAAAACCGATTTATGAAAAAAATTATGAATTCAAGGCAAAAAATAACGGAAAGCCTTCATTTCTCGCATTTTATTAATTTTTTCAGTATAAAAAGGGGCGACAACAAAATAAAAATATTAGGAGTAACTAATTAAAAATTTCAAAGCACATAGGGAATTAGCAAACCAGTTTTCATGTTATTATCTTATGTTTTTACAATACCTATATTTAGTACTCATTAGGTACGGCTACGTTTTTTACAAGTTTCATGTCTGCCTCATGGCGATGGCCTAGTGGATAGTGGTTGAGTTACCATTCATGAGGTTGCGGGTTAATATAATACCTTTACATTTATTTCAATGTGGTTTTCACATAAAAATATTCCATAGTATGGAATATGTGATAATAATAACAATAACAATGGATAATTTCTTAAGCGCCGTTTTTGTAAACTATTATATCAAGAAAATTAAATTAAGATTTAAATTAAAATGCATAATATAAGGATGATGGTACCAACACAGTGGTAAATATTACAATCCTACGTATAGTACAAAAATTGCGGACACCTTGGATTGACGCTGAATCGTGTATTAAATTATCAAGATTCACTGCACTTTGTGTACCTACCAATGCAGTACCCTATGCACCATTAGGTGCTGATAGGGGAAATATACCATCTAGTATCTACCTAACGGCACTTTCCTATTTCGTTGGATTTTCACATAACATACGTTATTTTTCCAAAACAAATTTACCTACCTCATATAAGTGATCAGATAATGTAGGTACCTAAAAAAAAAATAAAAAAGGAAAAGTTTTACAAAATAATCATTATATTACGATATTTCAAGAACATTTTGAATGTGTAGCCTACCGCCTGATCCTGCACTGGGACTGTTGGCACAATGAATAAGTAAGGGAAATGTCGGCAATAAAATACAAATTGTTCTTCTCGGCTACTGTTTACTTCGCGCAAGTTATTTCTCGAAGCTGTTTATACAGCGATAAAACCGTTTGCGTCCTCAGTTGAAATCGATACATCCAATGCGAGGCGTAGCAACTCACTTCAGGGGCCCTACTACACAGAACGTAACGCAAAATGCTCACTTTAGGCGGAATTTTAAATTACGTATTAGGTTAAACGCACTTTATACGGACAGAAAACTGTATAGTTTTTTTGCAGTTTGCAAACTGTCCCGTATAAAGCCAAAACTTGCTCGGCGCGGGTATAAACAAACTGTAGATACGCCTCTCGATTTAAGCTTAAACTGTAATGTTCTCTGCGTAATCTATAGGTAGGTACATGATGTTTGCATGAAAGCGCTAAAATAAAGAATTGATATGAGTCAAAAATGAAACTATATGGAATATGAATGGTCGGCCCGACGTTTGGCTGACCTGACATGTAAGTAGATACTGGTAGGTAAAAATGCTTTTAAAAACGAAAAAAACAAATGACATATTTACATTATTATCCATATTAACAATTTCCTGTGTGCAGACATACTTCCGATCGCGCATAAAAAATATACATATTTAGCGTGTCTTTTGACAGACTGTACCTACGGTTTTCTGAACAAGAAACTGTAGGCACCAGTTTTCGGTCTCGTATAAAGTGCGTATTAGTTCAATAGTTTTTTTTGTGGAAAGTAATCTATGATGAAATCTTATGATATTTGTTCAAATAGGTGGCTTGAGCTTGAAAATAGGAATCAGTTAGTGGCGGATTGGGGATTCGATCTCTAAATTTATGGATAACACTGAGCTACCGTTTAAAACAGAGTCAATAATTTGAAATAGTAGGTAGGTACCTACACATTATCATGATATTATGTTAATCGACATGGAGGGTAGGTCCTCAAACCTTTACGTAAGATATGCATGTAGGGATGTAGGTACCTACCTATATTTCAATCTCCCAAGGGGGCGATCATGAAGTCGAAGAGATATTTTATGGGTATTGAATTGTTTTTTAAAGTTGGTAAGAAAAATTTGCTCTGCTATGCGATCACAAACGTATCTAAAACGCATTAGTTGTGATTACCGTTGTATACACGTCACAACAGCGATATAGGTAATCTACACGTAGATATGTTATGGTTTCGTTTGGCCGACATACTACATACTACGTGCCCTGTTGATTTACGGCCAATCCCGATCATCTCCCGTCCTCTATTTAAGTTTAATGGCTCCATGTCTCATCAAGTAAAGTTCTTTTAAATCTCCGTTAAATGAAACAACAAAGAAACAGCTGGTAGCCCAGATAATAGTGGCGTGTTGCCACTTTTTTAATATTCGAGAGATACAATAATTATTTTCGACAGTAAGTTGTAAACTTTATGATCAAATTAATCCGCTGTAAAATTTACGGCGTAGAATTTTTTTCTCTTATCACACGAGTAGTTATTCTTTGATGCTTCAAAAATTTATTTCTGTAGGTAGTCGCTTTTCACGGAAAGGAAATAATTCACCGACCGGTTTTTCGAATTTGTACAGAAACCACCCCATCGATATAACGGAGAGTGGAGCCAGACGTAATTAAAACATACAAAAAATCACATTAAGAGCTTTTCACAAGTGCGGAAATTTATTCGTCAGATTTCTATAGGTAAGTAGGAGAACAGCTCTATTTCGTTTTTGTTAATAGGTAGTTACCAATATAAGTAATATTAAAGTGAATATGTTTTAAATTTTAGGCCAGAGAATACTGGTAGAATATTTATGATGCGTCTGTACCTACCTGGGTATACAAATCGAGAAAAGCCGGGATATACACGTCATGATTCAGTACAAGCGTTTGAAAGTGGTAAAAGTCGGAATAATCGACGTGCATGCACGATAATATGTATGAATGTGGAGTTAGTAAGGGAAGCGTGACAGGACAGAGTGGTGCGGGGTTCTATCCTCTCTCTCTACCCCTACGCGAAAGAGCGTGATTGTTAGTTACTACCACTTTCGCTTATCCGCACCCAATGGCGCATAGGGCACTGCATCGATACACCAAATGCAGTGATTCTTGATCATTGTATTACATGAATAAGATGTTCAGTCGTTTAAATGCTAGTTTTTGAAAATTACCATGGGCCACCAGCCACCACTTACCATTGATAATGTCGTTGGCTAAGTTGGCCTGCTGCAGCGTGCGCAACTGTTTCTGATAGTGCCTCTTCTGAGCCAACAGAGCTGCTAATCCTTCCTGGGAGCACTGCTGCCTCCGGAGAGCCACCTATGGAATAACATTCAAATTTAATTAGACATCCAATGGATATAGGGCTTCATGAGGAAAACACGAGGCGATTTTATACGTAGGTATGTATTTTTTCTCTGCACTGCGATCACCAACGTACATCGCAGTTGTAACACGTATAAATATAATAGTAATCAGGAAAATACCTTTGATAATCATAATTATTATTTTACCTGGCCTATCTGCGTATTTATTTAAACAAATCATGTTTAATAAATAATAATTTATGTTGTTGATTGATTCGGCATTCACTTTGTAACACTTCATAATGAATTATGATTAAATAAAACGATGTTATCAATGCTATTATGTCTGTATTCCAGTATGGGAAACGTTAGCCCGAAACCAGGTAGTGTAGGTAAATGGGAACGCTGATTTAAACGAAAAAAAATTAAAAATCCCGATAACCAAATAAAAAAAATTAAAAAATTTTTAAATTCTATTTCTATAGAATAAACCAATTAATAGTAACACATAACATCGTTTTATTTAATCATAATTTAATAATTTATGTCATAATGTTAATTGTAAATTTGATAGAACCTGAAAATTTCTGGAAAAACACACACAGAGAGAACGAGCAACAACCAACAATTTATTCGTAGGTACCTTATCCCGTTAAAAAAAGTATTCCCTATAGTAATTAGGTACGAATGGAAGAAACAGAAATCTTAGTTGGTGGTCGAATCAATCAGCCTCCAGATTTTAATTGTCTGCATGGTGGTGTAGACGTTAGAGCGTGGTAACGCATGCATGGTAATGCATGAGGTCGCGGGTTCGATTCCCGACGGGGTTAATGTGAAATATTTATCTGAACGTGATGCCTTGGACTAGCTCTGAGGTGTAATGCGCACTTTATACAGAAAATTGTTAATTTATTTTTGATTTTTTTTTATTATATTTATTTAGTAGGTACTATATAATTTTTACATAGACTAATATTATAACATTACACTTAATTTATTCTTATCCTACCATTATACATTTTTCAATTTAGCCATAAAATAATACCTACACTAATATTTCTCACACATATATTTTTTTTACACTTAGCCCTAAATAACCTTAATTTTTTTATTTCATCTGGCATCTCCTCATACATTTTAATGCCTTTATACATGAGACAATTTTGTGACATAGTTTTTCTATTCTTTTCTAATCTTATATTTTTTGAACCTCTTTATAGATAGCTATAGTTAGCTTTATTATTAGTAATGTAAATATGTTATTTGTTTTTTTACGTTTTTAAAAGCATTAAATATATCAATATCTACTTAACGTTTATACAAACAAACACTAGGTAACTGTCGGGTCAGCCAATTGACCATTGGACACATGGACACGAATAAGTATCTAGTGAGTATTTCATATCATGCATTCCCATGCAAATGAGTTTTAGGTGATTATGAGCCTTAGTGACATGCAGATTGCTGACTTCTAATGCTTCAATTCCCATAGCAGTATTTAAAAAATATATTTAATTCTTGCCTGTGCAGCCATCACTCTTTGCCGCTCCACCACCAGCCTGCAGCTCGCGCAAGCACAATCTCTCCATCTACACACCCCTCTTGTGCCCTTTAAGACAAGAGATCACCCCATGGTTCCTGCATCGAGCACACTTTGGAGTCCTCAGAAGTCTTCTTGATCGAGGTTCAGGAGACATTTTATTGTTAAACAGTCAACCCCCATAAACACCACTGTACAAATTGCGATTTATTAGAAAACTTATTAAAACAGGGGCACGTAGTTAATAATATCTAGTAAAGCAGGTAGGTACGCGATGCAGACAATATTTTTTATGCGATTGAAAAGCTGCCTATTTTGGTTTTTGACTTTTAGTACTTTCAAATAAGAAACAAATAAATTATAGAACCGCGTATTTTGAACAATACTTTTTTAGGTATGATTTTTCACTTTCGTAACTCAATTACATTTTTTCATGTTTAAATACTGTTTATTTTCTCGTAAAGTCTGTTTCCCGGCACCCCGGCTGTCGAATACTGAATGCTCCGGATATTTTCGACTTTCTGGCATGTACCGATTTTATGGGAGGATAAGCTGTTGGGCGGGAATACATATTTACATTATTAAGTGGATGGGCGTGGTGACATGATTTCTGAAGTTTTATTGGCTGATAAAACTAAAGGGGCGTACTTTATTTTCATTTCAATTAAAAAATATATTTACTGGACTCCACATAAGGCTAGCGTTAGAAATTTAGATGTTTTCTAAATGAAATTCCTGATTAAATGTTGTCAGCCACAAAAATTCAAAAAAAAAATCATTTTACTTCTAACTATTTTAAGGGACATACCGCTACCAATTTTCTACCAAATACATAGATCGGCCGATCCAGATTTTAAAATACAAATTGGTTTCTTTTAGTAACATGTTTGATGTTTTATACATTAAGCTAATAAATGTAATATAATTGGACCTAATTTTGTTCGTTCTTATAATATGTAATTAGCTGACTTGGAACATTCGGCGGTCCTTTAAAATGAGTTTTACTCTAATATTTTGTTAGTATGTTACGCTTTTGTTGTTAATTTTATGAGAAATTTTAAGCTGCAATTTTAAAAATTATGTAAAATTAAAGTATTTTTTATTTGGTATATTATTGGCGAATATTATTATTCTTCGTGTTTTAATCGTTAATTTTTTTGGAATGAATGTAGAATTTTGGAACATAGGTAGGTACATTGGAACACACATTTCACTATTTTTAACAATCAAAATTTTGTAAAGAGGGGTAGAGTCAATCGTCCATGCGCTCAGTAGCTGCAAGACAAGAATCTATCTCCCTAAAAAGTTATATCCGTTTACAGTTTAACACATAATCCATTATTATAAATATATGTATGTATTGACTTTAAAAATATTTTTTATATCATTTTACGTAGATCCACTACCTACCATCTTTATTTTTAGGTGGTCAGTGGTGGGAGTATTGTTTTACACTATCGTTGGATTGAGTGTGAAATTGACACCAAATTGGACAGCTAATAATCCGATACATTCCCCCGGTAATAACAGTGGGTAGGTATAATACCCAGTACTTACACCCCTCCGGGCGCCAGGCGGGACGGACCATCTCCCCCCACGATCGCCATTCCTACTGAGAAATAATAAACCAGTAAGTAATTCAGATGGTAACATCGGATACTTTTATATGATTGGATTTTTGGTTCTGAGAAGAAAACCGAAGAAAACCATTTTGGTTACTTGTACTATATTATCAGATCTGTGGTTACGACATTAAGAGGTTGCGCTGTGACGTGACCGAGGCCGTTTCTTCATAAAATCGTAGTCTTTGATTTTCTCCCTGGAATGTAGCACTAGAACAATGATTATCTCACACCTTTTAGGTATCGACGAGAAGCATGTTTGCAAAGCTTAATATTTCAAATAATTCATTCGTGAAAGGAGATAAATAATATTTTAAAAAAGCTTTTCTAACACGCTTCTGGTCTATAGGTCCTACTTAAAAAGTGTAGCAAGAATCATAACACTAGTGCTAAACTCCATGCTACAGGGAGAAAATCGAGGACTACGAGTGTATGGAGAACTTCCGTGGGTCACGTGACAGGATACATAGAAATCCACATAATATTCGTTTAGGTACCTACCTACTTGTAAGTATAGATGTACAGTTATATACATAGGAATCATAAATTTCCAGTTAAATTATCCCCTTTTACAATTTTTTTTTTTCTAAAATTGCAATCCGAGGATAAAAATTAGAAATACTCAGTTATCACTCTTCTTCTTCTTCTTTACCAGCCATTGTTCATCCATTGCTGGATATTGGCCTCCCCCGTGTTGGTCCACTGCTTTCTGTCATGGGCTTTGAGTTACCATCTGGATCCTGCAGTACTTTTTATAATGGTCTGTCCATCTTCTTGGTGGTCTTCCTACATGTCTCTATTTAAGCAGGCTTTTCGTCCATCGGTCCTCTAGCGTGTCACGTGTCACATGTCCAGCCCATGTTCACTTCAGCTGGGAGATATCTTTTATGACCACTCAACTCCTAAAAAAAAGTAAGAATGAATGCAATGGATCTTCAGTAATATAGAAAAGGGTGTAGCTAAAATGGAGTTTCTGTAATTTTGATAAAATACCACAATAATACTAAATACCTATACTTTGTAAAAAGATTTTTACGATATTTTAAATTTTATGAACTGCAATGAAAAACCATGATATTGCACCAATTTATTATTAGAATTATGTAATAACATTTGTTTCATTATACTGATAGTTTTAGGTTGACTAGGTATTTGATATTTGATAATAATTTGTTAGAATTTCATGAAGAAAATCTTTTTCATCGATTTTCTCGAAGACCTTGTTTTTAATAAATATGTATTTCTTTATTTAAAATCAACCCCAAATGAGTCATAATTCATCTGTTTCCCGCTTGTACCTACATCATTATAAATAATAATAGTAAATTAATTAATCCAATTTATTTAGCGCCGAATTTATGAAATATCATCTCAAGGGCGCTTTACAACTTAGGTCTAATTAAGGATTATATAAAAAAGAAGAAGAAAGGTGTAGATGAACAATAACACAGATAGGCATTTAATTACAAAAATCGTTACAAATCTCATTGGTATTTTTTCAAGTTGACTATGTAGGTATTGTATGAGTTTTTTCAGGTTGTCTATTATGTACCAACACACCTATCGAAGTCTTACAAAAACACTATAAAATGTTTAAAAAAAAATTTTGAACTACTCCATATTTCACAAAAACCTGAAAAAAAATTCAACTTAATACCTACTTGAAAATAGAATTTTCAAGAAGTTACAGTGCAGTCTGCTCAATCTCTGGTCGGCTCGTAGCTTCGCTATGACAAGTAGTGTGACAACTTTCTGGAAAGCTGTCAAAATATTACATTCAATTTGAAAAAAACGTTCTTTTCTCATTTCAAAATATCCCAGTTGAAGAATGATTTTCTTGCCTACTATTATTTATCATCACATCAAAATATTTAGGTACTTTTCCAAAGTGGATATTTTACTACATTGCCTGATGGATCATAATATTATTATGGAATTTTAAAAATTAATTAATTTAATTGCCTTCTTTTTCATCATATTTTTAGCGTTGTTTATATTCCAGAAATTATAGTATTTTTAGAGTTATTAGTTATAAATATATACCTATATAATTTACTAGTTTCAATATTAATCTATGTAAATTAATTAACTTCAAAATATTTTATTTTATTATATAAGTCTAGACTAGAATAGGGGTTCTATTCATGTCCAACCGTTCATGCGCTTGGTAGCTGCAAAACGTGTTGTGGTCTAGCCTCTTTATTGTACAGCGCTCTTGAGGCGATTTCTCGCGAAAATAGCGTTTTATAAATCATCCATAAATAAATAAATGTACAACATTGAAGTCTAATATGCAGGGGGGGGGAAAATGAACTGAAAGGTTCATAGATCTGCTAAAATCGAAAGCTGCAAAACTGATAATTCATTCATTATACCATATCCGCTCCCTATGTAGAGCATATGGAATCCACAAACTGCCTCCAGGCCAAGCGATCGGCCGCTAGCTCTCGCGCATCCTCCCAAGTCATGTCCACGTCCCGCAGCTCTGACGTAAACTGCCGAAGAATTGTCAACAGTGGACGACCGGGACGCCGAGAACCTGCAAAACTGATAAACCTTTTTAAAATTTGTGTTTTTTTAAGTGAAATTGTATATGTATTGCCTCATATACGCGCGATGGGACGCGACGCCGCGTCGACGCCGCGACGCCGACGACGCAACGACCGACGCGACGATCAATGACATCGACGGTACCTAATAACACCTTATTAGTGAGTGATGTAGAGTGATTTGGAAGCTTGTTTTGTGGAAAAACGTTGTATATTTATAATACCTAGCAAAATTGGATTAGATATACTTACCTACAACGTTTTTCTATTAAATTACATCTTATTAGTTTAAAAACTCTGAGTTAAGTGTTTTTATTTTATTTTCTCTTTCTGATTCGACAAGGAACATTAAAATTATCGTAATAAAGTATGTTGCAAAACAAACATTTTTAGTATAATAGAGCAAGAAATAATTGTCACAGTTTTATAAGCAGATACGTTATTATAGTATACCTATAACGCGAATCTTAGATATCATACGGTCGATAAAAACATAACCGAATTTTCTCATTAGCTGTTCTTTGTTTAAAGAAATTTTATTGTAGGTAATATCATTCAATTTTGTTACCCACCTGAAATAAGAGTTACCTTCCCACTGTAAAACACATCTTGCCATCCCTCATAATATTAATTTACGATCTACAAAATAAGGCATTTAAAGGAAATGCACATGAAAAGAAGTAAGCCGGGGAATGAAGAATGTGCACAGATTATATATACTACGAATGTGCAAGTCTTTATTTCAGTAACAGTAACTGAATAGCTGACAGGACGTGTCCTCAGCATCTGATGTTTGGAGATGATAAATTAATGTATCCTACCAACAGTAATGCGCACTTTATACAGGACCGTAAACTGTACAAACTTTTGGCTGTCTGTAAAGTCGATTTACGGACGATAATTTTACGTGATAACGTCATAAGAAAACATTTATGAAAAAAAGCATACTTTTATGAATTGAATTGAATTATTGTTAGATACTGAATTATCATTATTTTGTATAATACAAAGCAGGAGTTAGTTGAAAATTACATTTTTTTTCATATTTTTTTTTTTTTTGCACTCGTTAATTTCACTTTCACTTTGTAGCTTGTGTGCTGCTGCTGTCTCCCTTCTACTCGGACGCATCGGCCGATGGAGTGGAAGAGAGATAGATGCGTCACAAACCGAACGCTTTAGGCCGATCGTGCCTCTCTATCGCTTGTTCCGCGCTCTCGCTTGCACACTCGGCTCAGGCGGAACGTGACTATGAGTCATGCTTTTTCGTGTGAGCAGCCGGCTTGTCATGATTTATTAGACGTTATCACGTCAAAAAACATTAATCAGTCTGCTTCAGCGCCAGTCCTTGGTATCACAAATAAAATATTCTTTATAAAATATTTCATATTGACCCCCATCGGGAATCGAGCCCGCGACCTGCTCATGCGTGGCAGCACAACGCGCTACCGTTACACCACGAGGCGGACCACCAAATGAAAAAGGACGTTAATGAAAAACTGCAGCAAAATGCATTAAGGCTCCGATTAGTTAATAATATGTGGGGGCATCATCTAATGAACCGGGTTGTGGTCTAGTGCTAGATTCGAAGACTCCGAATTAGAATCTCTGGGTTCGAATCCCACTCCAGCACAACTTGTTTACTGCTTTCTGGCAACAGTTATTTCGGACTATTTGAAAGCATCCCGAATTAAAAATATTTGAGTACATCATAAGAGGTCAATTTTTTCTTTTTTATTAAGAAAAATCTTCGGCCTACAATTTAAGAGGATGCTCTCTAGGTACTGCATTCTCTCTAGTACTACATTCTTGTGTATCGTAAAAGAATTTCAGTATTTTTCAAGTAGGTATAGTGACATTCTATACCTACTTGAAAAATACTCCTTGTCTATGTGTCTAGTTACCCACTACGTAACTCAAGGTACGTCATCAATAGGCGTCTACATCATCACTAGACATCTACGTCACACGTTTCGTGTATTGGCCTAAGTGCTGGAGTCTTTAGACGTGGAATTTGATAATAAGTGGTGTTCTGAAATTAACTTATATTTTTAGAAAATTTGTATGGAAACGCCCCTTCTAGTGAATTCTTGTTCGAAGTAAAAAATAATCGAAAATTAGTAGGTACTCAATTGTTACGTGTGTCTCGCGGCCACTTCTCCATACAATCGTAGTTCTCGATTTTCTCGCTAGAATTTAGCGCCAGAGCAATTATTTTTTCACACATTTCTTACAACGACCAGATAGCGCGTTTGCGTTTTCATATTTTTTAAATAATTTGTTTATCTCCTTTACAACAAATTGTCAAAAAAATAAGGCGATGCAAACACACTTCTTATCGATATCTAAAAAGTGTAAAAAAAAACGTTTGCTTGTAGCACTAAAGGTTAGTGCTATATTCCAAGGGGAAAATCAAGGACTACGATTGTATGGAGAATCGGCCTCGGTCACGTGATAGCGCATCGTCTAGCTACGCAGCCTAATAACATAATATTTACAAAGATGATATTATGTGCTATACTCTTAGAGATTCAAAATAATAATTTTAAATTCGATACAAACTTTGCCCGATAGCTTATTCGAATGGTTGTGCAAAACTGTCAACCACTACGCTACGGAGGGACACTAAAATATGCACACTAATGTATTTATGTTACTTGTGACTTGTGACATGTGACAAGATCTGAAGAAGAGACTTGTTAGTGACATCAATAATGTCACATCTCAGATCAAGAGCTGCAAGACCAAGAATTAAAGACATAATGTCACTTCTGTCGGCCTTTATAATAATACTTACTTTAAAAATAACAACTTCAAAACATCTCAAAAAAAAAATATTTTGACGTGATAACGTCTAATAAATCGATGAACGCCGGCTGCACACACGAAAAAGCATGACTCATTGTCACGTTCCGCCTGAGCCGAGTATACAAGCGAAAGTGCGGAACAAGCGATAGAGAGGCACGATCGGCCTAAGCGTTCGGTTTGTGACGCATCTATCTCTCTTCCACTCCATAGACCGATGAATCCGAGTAGAAGGGAGACAGCAGCAGCACACAAGAAGAAAAAACAAAAAAAAAAATTAATTTATGGAAAAAAATGCAATTTTCAATTAACTCCTGCTTTGTATTTTACAAAATAATGATAATTCAATAATAATAATTCAATTCAATTCATAAAAGTATGCTATTTTTCATCAATGTTTTATTATGACGTTATCACGTAAAATTATCGTCCAACCAAAAGTTTTTTATTTCGTATTTTGAATCAGCGCTAAATAAATAGCCTCAAAATACCTACACGAAGTGCAGTTAATATTGCTATTACACGATAACAAGTACTTTTTAGCATTATTTTTAATCACAAAACTTTTTTTACACATTAAACTACAACTTAACATATTTATAGGGAAAATAAATAATTAAATAACTCAGAAAAAAAATATTTAACATAACACTAAGAGAACCCCATAATGCCCCGGGGTAGGGGCAATATGGGGTATCAAAAACGGGGCACTATGGGGTACGTGCTATCTTAATTAGATTCGCAGTACAGGCAGATGTGTATCTCTTCGAAGTTGTCGTCGTCAACACCAGCGCAAGCCGTATGAGACCAACGTCCACATAGCTGGCAGCCCACCCAACCCTCTGATGACTTCAGGTATGTGTGGTTCTCGTCCGCACAATAAATGCAAATTGTATCCTTATCTTCATTTTCAGTGCTGGAAATAGGTTTCTGGGTTTTTTGTTTTTTGGAATTTTTTTTCAGCCGAGGATCATTTGGGTTCGAACACTTCTTTGCCCGTTTTAGTTGCTCTAGCTCATTTTTATAGGGAGTAGAAGTAAGGATAGCAGTTTTGCCTCGGCGATAGTTCTTCTTATTTTTATTTCGTTGTTCAACTGATGGGATTGGTAAAATATCCTTCGGGGAAGCGTTTTCAAAGCAAGACGTTAGGTCGCGACATACTACTCGAAGTGGAGATTGGATTTGGTTATCTTTATTTTCTGCAAATGAACACCCAGGTTCCGGCTCTGTGATAGGAGTTTTTTCCCGAGGTGGTGTAGCTGCAGCAAAATTGAATTCAGGAAGAGTCTCTCCTAAGGAAGTTGGTGTTTGCGTCATGTTTTCTGAAGACACAAGAGTGGTTTGAGAATGTTCAATCGTCTGTGGTACATCTGTTGTTGCTGCGGCTATAAAATCAGAGTCCGAGAAATTGTTTTCGTTGAAAGGCCATATCCCACATTTTCTGAATGCATTGATTGCTGTGCACATTGTTGCAGCTTGAATATAGGCATGCGCAAAGATTTCACTAATTTGAAAAACTGTTATTACACGCCCTGGATGTGACCTCAGCCAATTAGAAGCAGCTTGATCGTAATAGGAACTTAGAGGCTTCATAAATGCAACGTCTAAAGGCTGAAGCCTGTGCGTGCAGTGTGTGGTGGAAAACAAAGTAGTATGACGCCACTTTTGCGTGCTATTTCAATCACTTTGATATTTTGCGTGTGAGTTGTATGTCCATCTAAAAGTAGTAACACATGGTTACTGAGCGAAGCACCAGAAAATCGGACAAACTGCTTGAACCAGGTAAGAAACGTCTCACTGGTCATCCACCCGCGAGAGTTACATTCTGCTGTGGTTCCTGGAGGAGCACGATCCAGTAGTTCGGGTTTCATTCTTTGTCTTGGGAATATCATCATAGGAGGCATGTAGGTTCCAGCTGCATTAAAGCATTTCTCGACCGTTATAGTCTGTCCTCGTTCTGCTGAAGACAGTGAACCTACCTGCTTTCTTCCTTTCTCTGCTATAATTTTGCTTTTGGTTTTAGAAACACATGATATTCCAGTTTCATCACAATTGAATATTCTATTTGGTGTCAGTTTATACTTATCATACACTTCCCCAAGCAACGAGTAGAATTTACCCACTGCGATTTTGTTAAAGCCCATTGCCCGAGCTGCCGATGTTGCTTCTGGCTTACGGATGGACAAATCTGGATGACGCTTTAAGAATCCTTTGACCCAATCTACGCCCGCTATCTGCTTATTAGAGTTAAAATTATGTTTTTTACCATTTTTAACAGCTAGTTGGTATGCTATCTTCCGAAGAACAAGGGTGGTTAATCCAAAAAGACGTTTTTCATGTCCTTCAGGTATTTTACAAGCTCTTCCTCTTCATGTTTGGAAAACACAGGTTTAAAATACCCTACGACTGAGCCAATGGAAACCTCACCCTTCTTTATCTTGTTCACGTGACGCTCTAATGTAGTCTGTGGTACGCTGTAAACTTGTGCCGCTTTTCTAAATCCCGCTGTTTTGCTTAAAACTGCATCTATGGCCTGTTTCATGCTTTCGACAGACCACTCACCTCGCGTAGATTTTTTCTTGTATGTCCGAACCATTTTTTATACCTAAAACAATCAGGAATATTAAATTCATTCATCGAATGGAAGTACCCCGTCATGCCCCCTACTCGTGTCCCCGTTATGCCCCAATGTCTAGTGTTACACGAATATATTTTTTTAACAAAACAAAAATAAAATACGTTGATTTTACGTAGAAGATATCATTTATGAATATCTAATATACTAACATAAAAAATGAGAAAATTGTTTGTGCAATACATACCTTTTTGTAGTACTTTTTGTAGTCACAGAAAATTAGATGAAACAGAGCGAAAAAAGATTTTTAACTCTAAACAATGAACGCGTGCACTCTCCTCTGCGGTTGCTATCGTACTGAGCGCTAAACGTAGAGCTAAAATGGTGGCCTGCCACAAAACACGGCTAGTGCCTCTAGTTTTATATATATTTGGGTACCCCATCATACCCCGCGTCCCCATTATGCCCCCGAAATAAAAGGAGCCGAGTGACAGGCGGGAAAGAATGTCAAACGTTTTGTTGAGATATAGTTTCATGGTGAAAAAAACCGTTTGAGGAATCCATCCAGATCTTGTTGACATTTGGGTGATGTACACCCAGCGACAAGAGACGCGTATTTACTGTCGCATTCCGCCAATGTGTTTAGAGATAATGATTATATTTAAAGAACACGTGATACACTATCTGGAATTTCAGAGAACCACTAAAAAAATAGCATATAGGCCTACCTATCTATTATTATAGGCATGTATAATGCGTAGGTATCGGACAAAAAACTGCACAGTTTCTTGTTCAGAAAAGTGTACAGTCTGTCAGAAACACGTAAATATGTATATTTTTTAAATGCGATCGTAAGTTATTATCGTATGTTTGAACACAGGAAATTGTTAATATAGCTAATAATTAGAGATATACCGACTAGTCGGGAAAGGCGACTATCCGGCGATAATTGTAGTTGGCAATTATAGCCGGCGACTAGCTGGCAAAAAGTGCCACTAGTTAGAAGTTAGATGTTTACTTTATTCGTAACCTATGCTTAAAAATAGGGCGATTGAAATGAAATCGTAACCTAGATTAATAGTCGGTCAGTCGACTAGTCAGGAAAGCCGACTATCCGGCGATAATTGTAGTTGGCAATTATAGTCGGCGACTAGCTGGCAAAAAGTGGCACTAGTTAGAACTTAGATGTTTACTTAATTCGTAACCTATGCTTAAAAATAGGGTGATTGAAATTAAATCGTAACCTATATTAATAGTCAGCCAGTCGACTAGTCTCTACTAATAATGTAAATATTACGTTGGGTACCTACTTGCTTTTTACGTTTTTTTAAAGCATTAAATATATCAATATCTACTTAAACGTTTACATAAAAAACACTACATAAGAAACTGTACAGATTTCTGTCCCGTATAAAGTGCGCTTAAAGCCACAAAAAAAGAGTATCGTGAACATTATTCCTCCGCCTCGTTGTGTAGGTAGTGGTTACCGCGTTGAGCTAACATGCATGAGATTATTAAATATTAATTTATTGGAATTGTGATAAAAATATTTATACTTACGTTGGACTGGCTGAACGAGGAAGACTGCATGACCATATCTTGCCTTCGTGTAATAAATGAGCAAGACTAGCATAAAAGCTTTCATTAGTAGCTTAGATTAAGTAAAATTTGACAAATTCTTATTAAAATGCGGTTTTTTATTTTGTTTTATGCTTTCATTAGTGCCTACACAATTGTGGTTACAATTTATGTGGTTACGATTATACCTACTCGGAAAATAAATTATGCCTATCAGTACTTCTAACGCTTTAAACGTATCTACCTAAATAATTTCACACGTAGTTAACATTTCAAAACGCCATATTAAAATAATTATCTTGTGTGGGTTATTGTCTGTTGGCTTAGATTTAATTAAAGGATTTCATTGTATCATAACATTGCAAATAAATTATTCCATTGTTTGTCCAGATGTATAAATAAAGGACCATTGTTCTCACTGCAGCTGATGCAGATGGCTTCCGTAAAAATATTTTTTATTTTTATTTTCTTGTATCTACCTACAACCCTGTGGTAATTTTTATGAATTCGCACATTGTACTTTTAATTCGGTATTATATTGAAATACTTCGTTGGTTTGGATTTAGGTAGTCCTTTACCACAGTGCAGTGGTACAAAAAGTTCAGTGTATCAAGAAATATTTTATATTATTATTATTACACGTAGGTAAGATGATCAGAAATAATATAGACATACTTAATAGTATCAGTTTGAGGAATGTCCGAGGTATTAAAATATCCAATAAATTTTATACTAATGCGAAAAAGTACACTTGAAAAATATTACAAAAAACTATAAAATAATTATGTAGGTACCTATTTTTTCGTTAATATTTTTAAATTATTTATATTGTCTATGACTGTCTATGGTGTTTACCAAACACAGCTGGTGATTTGACGTTTCTTGAAATGGTTTTAAACTTGGTAGTTGATAAACTAATTTTATACGTTATGCCTTTAAAGCTAATTTTATTATTTATTTAATTGTGGGTACTTAGGTTACATTGCTAGTTTGTTTTATTTTCTTATAATTTGTCGATTTTCACAGTAAGTTCATTGAGAAACAAAATATTTCTCCATCCATTTTGCATAATTTGTTGTCTTGCAAATTAAATTTGTAAATGTTTAGCTTTAACGATATTTTATTATAATTATTTATTTATTTTTCTACCAAATTCATTTCTTCTTTGCATTGATTTAGTGTTGTTGTCTTCGAAGCATATTTTTAAAGAAAGTGTTTTTATATTGTATACATGATTAATTCTATGACATCACCTTTGTTTCAGACTCGCAGTTAACTTATTTTAAGGACAGTTAAGGGGATTAGGGATTATATATTACGATGGACTCTAAGCTTTATGAAAGTAATTGTCCAGAGGAGAAATTTGAAGGGAATAATAATAGAGAATCTGGTGAGATGATTTTATCAAAAGCCACATTTCAAGATATTCCCATAGAGGTAAAAAACCAGTACTTGCATTTATTTTTATTTGTTTTAAGGCGAAGAAATAATTAAATTATCAAAGCTTTTTGTAGAAATTGCAAAGTTCATAACAGAAAACCGAAAGAGGTTTGGGAGGCGTTCTGTGGGATCGTAATGGGTTTCACAAAACTCAGGCGACCATATAAATAAGATTCTCAACAACAATTTTTAAAATGCATTAAAAATAAGTCTTAGTTATAAGGAATTTACTGGTTGTTTATAAACAGTTTATAAGTACACCTGAGGATGGATAGACTGATATCCGAAACTAGCAGCGTAAAAAATATCTAATAAACTAGCATGTGGAGAATAATTACAAAACGTTTTGTTTTTTTAATAAATTTGATTTAATTACCTCATTTTGTCGCCTTGGTGGTCAAAAGAGCCAATCTACATTTTTTAAAAAATGATATTTTTATGCTTTGTTAATCAGAGAACTGTATACTTTATAGTAATGAAGAGAGCTAAGTGATATTACATTGTTAGAATACTGCATTTTGCTAAAGTGTGGAAAAGAGGCAATGATTCTCCATACAAATTTTGATGTTTCTTAAACTTCATTGTTCATTTTCTCCAAACAATACATGTGTGGCTTAGCTCTCTAGACCAAGCGTCGGCAACCTTTTGTTGTAAAAAGGGCCAAATATTTTTCATGGGGATCAGTGCGGGCCGCACTTGCAGTAGGTATACATGCTTACAATATTTATGTACAAATATTTTAGTTTCAAAAATAAAACGCTAAGTGTATATTTTAACGACATTTATTGTATTTAATAAAATCAATGAGATTTTTGTGATTGCATTTGACTTGCAATATCAGCTTGCATTTTTGAAGTAGAGACGCGTAGTATTGCGTCTAAATGTGAATTCGATAACCGAGAACAGTGTTTGTTTTTACGATATTTCAGAATTGAAAAAGTTTGTTCACAAATATATGTACTACCAAACATAGTAATTATTTGCTGAGCAAACCTTTTTAAATCTTGTAGTTTTCAGAAGGCAAACTCCCATAGAAATCCACCAAATTAGTTTTTTCCTTAAAAGCCATTTTAAGTGTGTTATCACTTTGCAAATTTAGCACGTTGATTTGCAAATAGCTTGGTACATTACCGATATCTACTGCAAAGGGGTTTTCGAAAATCTCCATCTTACGTGAGATCTTTTTTAAATCAGCAAACCGGTTTTCAAACTCAGTTTATTAGCATTAACAGCATTAATGCACTTTTCATTTTAGTATTTTGCCAAACAAAATTTATTCCAGCTTCTTCTACTGCTTTCTTGCAATTTGGAAAATGATCGAGTTTCCTTTCATCGATATGCTTGATAAATAATGTTAGTTTCATTTCAAATGATTTAACATCTGAATACATATTGCATATCAATTTATTATTCCCCTGTAAACGTGTATTGAGTATATTCAGTTCGGCAGTCAAATCAGTTAAAAACCCAAGATCTACAATCCACTGGTGGTTGGAAAGTTCGTGTATTGCCTTTCCTTTCATCTCCATAAAGTTACAAATTTCTTTCCTCAAATAAAAAAATGTATAATATCGTCCGTCATGTGCTCCTTCATCAGCCACACGCTAAGCACAGTGTGCAGGAGGTTCGAGAGCATCCTGGCCGATGACTCGCTGTGGCGGTACTGGGTGACCAAGCGTCTGCAGCACAGCAAGTATCCGCCCATCAACTGCTCCAGTGAGCACGTCAGCTGGGAGGACGAGTGCGTGCACATAGAGCGCCTGCGCAAGTCCAGCAATATCATGAAACATGTCGCTCTGAAGGGAGGACATTATGCTTCAGTAGATGGGATTCTGCTATTAAGAGTAAGGATAATTTTTAATAAAATCAAGTTTATAGTGGCTTGTGAAATGTTGGATCCGTTTTGCCTCGTAGCATAGTGGTAGCGCATCCCGTAGGGGGTCAACATGAAATATTTATTTACACGTGGTTTTCGAATCAATATTTCATGTGTGATACCTTGGACTGGTACTAAAGCGTTAGACTGATCATCCCCCCTTCATGTAATAAAATGATCAAGATATACTTCACTTTAGTGTACCAATGTAGTGCCCTATGCACTATTTGGTGCGGATAAGGGAAAGTAGCAGTAGTTATGGGACAGTATTAGTAGTAGTAGTGAAATGTTAGGATGACAAGATGTATGAATGGGGGGGAAGCAAGAGAAGCATGCCAGGACAGAGTGGTTATCCTCTCTGCCTACCCCTTCGGAGAAATGGCGAGATGATTAGTTAGTTGGCTATGTTGTCGGTAATACCGCAATACCCCACACGCTATTTTTGAATTTTTACTTTTAAAATATGTTAAAAGCTTGAGTATTTTTATGACTTTTTGTACATATTTTTACTATGAATAATGCGAATGTTCTTAACATTCTTGCAGAATTTTTCATTCATTAAAATAGTAGTCAATATTTTATGTAACCAGAACAGTTTGCCTGTTGGCCTTTTGACCTCAACACCCTGTTCAGTGAAAGATTTTGATGTAATTTTAGGAAGGCACAATGTGCGTATCTGGTGGAAGAGATAGAGCCCTTGCGGTGTGGAACGTGAAGGAATCCATCAAGGGAGACAGTCTCATCACGGAAGCTGTTAAGCCGATCATCAAGTCTTCAGCTCATGATGGATGGATCTGGTCCCTCGCTACCCCCTCTACCACTTCCAAGAGGATGTTCTCTGCCTCCTGGGACAACTATGTCAAGGCGTGGGACCTGGAAATAGACCTAGTAGAAATAAATAAATTTAAGTAAGAAAAAAAAAAACAGTACCATATTTTTGTTGTCAGTTTAATACCATGAAAAACCCATTGGTCTAAGTGTCCAAGAGGGACAAAAAACCTAAAAAATATTAATAAAAAAAAAATACTGTTTCTTTTGGGTATGCTGTTTTGATTTGAAAAAATATTTTTTTTGTACATGTTTATATAAAATGAACTTTTGACATTGAGTAATTGTGTTCTTACCGTACTATTTCCTGCTTGAATCTCAGTTGTAAAATAATAACTCCAATAAGCTTATTTTGGTTTTAGATGTTCCTTATCAGTACTCTGCATCACCTGCGTCGATGAAAACGTCGCAGTGGCAGGATTGTATTCCCCCGAAATTGTTATTTTAGATGTAAGAGTTGGCAATGCACCAGTGGCGTCTCACCGGGTCCACAAAGCTTCAGTGCTGGATATCACACACCCCAAACCAGGAAGCCACATGCTGTACACCACCTCGGAGGATAAAACTTTAGCCGCTTTCGACATGAGATCTGGTCTTTTGAGAAGAAGGAAACATTTGAACCCCTGTTAGCGCCAAAGTCCCCATACGCCCTTTCTCTTGCTGCAAATAATGACCTATGTCCCCACGCTCTGTATGCGGGGGATTCGCATGGATATTTACACTTATACGACATGAGAACTCTTCAGAAATTGGCAACCAACTCTCTGTGGGAGACGCAGAAAGGTTGTAAGGTCAACGGTCTAGCTTTGAGTAAGGCAGGGCTGTTTGCGTGTTCCGAAGGGGGGAAAATTAGCATTATGAATCCATCGTTCCCGCCCAATCAAGTCTCTGTTATTTCTTCGGCCACTTCTAATATAACCGGGGTAAGTTATTATCTTCACAATCCCATACAATATTGATAGACCGAAAAATTAACATTTTGATTGAGTATTATACTGCAAAACATTTCTGTTTTAATACTTATAATGTTCCTATCTGCACCTAACGAAGCATAATAGTCACATATCTTGGTGATTTATTAAAGGTAAGATGTATTTTTCTGTTTCAATATTTTACCTGAACAAATAAAAGAATTCTTATTAGCTACCTATTTATTAACATAATATGACATTAATGGCATTATAAAGTTAGTTATTTGAATATTTTCAGTTGGATTACGAGAATGACGTTCTTGCGATTGGAACGTGTGAAGCTGCTGTGGAACTTTGGGTACCGACTGATAGTTCTTTATTCACTGAATAGGAATATCATTGTATTATTGTTAATATACTTTTTAGTTGTTTACGTGATTTCTAATCATAACACTACACAGTTTTAATGAAAGAAATGAAGAACTGCACCATTCTATTGAACTATTTTAATGAGAATTAACACATGATAATTAGGTACTTGTCCATGCTAAATAGGGTAAATTTACAGATTAACAAATAAGAAATACATAGCAAAAGTATATGTAAGAAATATTCTGTACACCATCACCAAAAAACCTTTCTTTTAAAACCGTTGCAACTAAAAACCTTACCAAGTATTACGAGCTTTAAAAATACGATTTCAAATAAGTTTTTCATATTTTTTTATTTTTAAGTATAACCTAAATACCTACTATATGGATAACATTATACATTATGTAAAACCTAATTTTACTATCTTCTCATTCCAAATTATACTTTTTTATCTGAAGTACATTTTAAGAAGAAACTACCCATTTATTTCAAACTTTGTATCAAAAGGTATAACTTAACAGTCTTTTTAAGTCTCAATTTGAAACTACAATAAAATATTTATTTTATAGCCATGTAACAATGAGCTTATAAATGCTAATCCCTGACCATATACCATATAAAAATACGATTACGATAAATTGAAAAAAGTCACGTGTGATTAAGATTTAATAATAAGTTAATTTAGCATTTAGCTAACATAATATAATCACCACTTAACATTTAAACACAACATGAAGGTGAACAAAAAATGTTTTACTAAATTTGTTTATCTATGGAAATGATCATAATATAACTGATTTTCTT